>ML776745.1:450982-470782 GCA_009831015.1 Picea engelmannii | reverse complement strand
AAAAAGGCATGGTAATACTGTATGCCTAAGTGAAATGTGAGGCAAGGTTTGTACTTGCCTGGATAGGATAATTCCATGGATGCATGGACAACCCTATGTAGAAGGGTATGAACTATTCGGTTTAAATAATAGATTGAGTAGGTATGCCACTCCCTAGAGAAAGAGATAATATGAAATGTTGAAAGGAAAAGGAGAAAGTCTACTTTGTTGATTTAGATAAAAGGCAAGGTGAGAATGTCTTTGAGAATCTCATGAACAAATCATGAGTTAAATAATTAAAAAAAAATATGCATATGAAATTGTAAAGTGTGTTGGTGGTGGACACACACAGCACGCTAATCCATGTGATTAAGTGAAGGAAATAACAACTTGAAACAAATCAATTAACATATGAGTGATTATTTGAATGTAAATATGAAATGCATAATAAGAATGAAAGATTATATTCCTTATGGAATATTGGGAAAGAATCTGAAATGACAAAGTTGAGGCTGAATCGAGGTTGAGGTCATCTCATATAGTGATGGACATGCAATAAGGAAGTTTCATGCTGAGATAGTTCCATGTGGAGGAACTATGTGAGAACTCTGTTAAGAGAACATAGTCATACTGTTAATGATTGTTGGAAAATTAGAAAATAGACTACAAGGTCTATTTGTACAAGAATCTTCGATTACATTTTAAAATATCGTACATAAGTGAAAGATATACAAATGAATATTGACCCTTTTGATTTCTAATGGTAATGTGCAGAACATGGATGCTTTTAGGGGCTAAATTTCTCTCATGGGCTATTTTCCCAAGGTTTTTCCTAAAGAAATATTCACTATTCTAAAAATGATTTGCCCAAATTCTATAGGATAAAATTATTTTACCATAAAAATCGCCAAAATTTTATACAAACTATAGAAAATCCTTAGAAATTTGAATATTTTTACAAAAATATCGCCAAACATTTTATTGTTGGCATATGAAGGATTAGTAAGATTCGCCAAGGTTTCTACATTTTAAAATAAATTTCCATCCTTAAAATCATCCTTGGTGCAGAATGCACAGGTTAATAATTCATTGTGTACTAAAATATTGTTGTTGTAGCATGTTGATTTATCCAGAAAGGTTAATATGAACTTGAATGAGAGTTCTCAAGGAAGTGAGCAGGTATATCCCAAGAGGGATAGACTTCATACGCAAAGAAGGAGAAAAGGATTAATACTTTTCTCTCTCTAAAACTCTGAATAATGAGACATAGTTGTATGCTTTAAAAGAACAACCAGTGAAAGGAAAGTAAACTAATAAGTATGTTTAAATGAATAGGATTCATTGATCCATGTTAAGTTAAGGTAGTGAGGCCTTAGAAATAAGTCAGCTAGACTGAAAGTTCCAAGATGTGTAGAAGGAGTTGGGTAAAGGGAAGAGTCCCTTAAATCATTTCTTGTTGTTTATGGTGTTTCTCTAGGATAAGAGAAAATTGAAAGGTTGATTTGTGAAAATGTTTAAGACATGAGAATGTTCGTGGTTGTATGATATTGAAACAACTGAAAGTTTGATTGTGATTGCACCCACAAAAACATTGAGGATAATATGACAAGTGCATACAGATATGCTAGGACATATCTCATAATGTTTTCTTATTCAAATGCTATGGTACATGTATTTTTATTTAATCTGAGAGCTAATGTAATTATGAATGTGATGATGTATGCCATGTGTAGAAAAAGATTGGAGTTATTGGGGAAGGATGTTGCCAATGATGGCCAACCTTGGGTAGAGGACAATTGCAAGAAGGATGTTGTTGAAAGATTGACGAAGGGACTTTGAGAGTTCCCATGAAGCACCACTAATGAGGTAATATCAGAGAGTGTTGGCAGCTAGAACATGTATAAATATTTTTCATACCAGTGTGGCATATGGCATGAAGGGTAAGAATCCCTTCTGATATATTTTATTATCTTAATGATATGCATGTGATTTTGAGTGGTTTCTAGATGACATTGATACCCAAGCAGGGTAGGATTCAAAAAATAAGAACATGAAGGATAGGGGGGGAGCCTCTAGCATCCAATTATGATTGATATGCTTGCAAGAAAATTCATGAAAAAAGTATCATGAATACTTTGACCAATCAGGAATGATTAGGAGAAATAGTGCTCATGAGAAGAACATTGATTGAATGCATTGAGGAAATGAGAGGGTAGGTAATGGACTGCCCATAATGGAAGGAGGATGTTCCAATATCCTACCATAATTGTAACAATGGTAAAGAAAGGAATTGGGTGGCCATGAGTGTTGGCACCTTGGTTACTAGTAAATAATGAATGCTTAAATGCATTCATGTGAATCTTTTAGTTCCATGTATGTTGAGTTGAGGTCACGATAAGCTAAAGAAGGGAAAACATAGTCCTACTCTAATAATGGATGTGGATAGGAAATCCATGTGGTGATAGGTTGGATGAGTTCCAACACACCATGGAAAGAGTTCCTAGCATGAAAAGTAATAATCTAAGCCCAATGCAAGGGTGAATTGTGTGTTAATGTGGTCATGGGCATTGACAGATTGATTAAATTCATTTAATGTTGAATTGAATTTGGAAAAGTTTGGTATGTTGAAATGGTGCATATGTAAGGAATTATGTTTCCTTTTTGTTTAGATAAAGATTATGCATTTGTTAGACTACACAAATTAAGAATTGTTTGTAATGCCATTGTAAATTTATAATGGGAACATATATGCATGAGAAACTAACATTTTTGTGGCTGTGTAAATATTGAATTGCAAGAAGGAGGGTCTTGGAAATGAAAATATTATAAGCCCGTGAGGAAGACCAATTCATGTTGGTTGTAAAGAGACAAATTGTTATGGGAAGGAAATATCATTCTTGTGAACTCTAGTTCCAATATGGAACAGATCTAAAAATGAATGAAATTTTGAATTCAAAAATCTTTGGGTAACAGATTTGAAAAAAAAAATTGATTGAAAATTAATGAAGATATCTCAAAACAAATTGTATGCATATGAACACAAGTGAGATGAAAATATCTATCCAGGGAGGACAAATGGTGGATGTCAAATAAGAAAGCATGGATGAGGATTATTATTTTGACAAAATAACTTTGAGATAAGTCATGATCACCATAAAGAATGTTGTGTTGTGGAAACACGGGCCAAAGGGATGCCTTCAGTAGAGAAAGCCAAAGGGATACCTCAGTAGATTAAGCGTGGAGGAAGCTTCATCTTTAAGACTCAATTAAGTCTCTGAAACTCTTCTTGTGCAAGAAAGCATGGGACTGAAATATGGATCACCCAAGGGACTGCATAGCAGAGAAGAGGATGCCTAAGCCTAAGCTCAAAAAGTGAGTGTTCTCAAGGAAAGGGAGACTTTGATAGCTCATGTGAAAGACTCGACAAAGTCTCTAAAATGTTGTTAATCTATTTACTAGGATCATGCACACAATGGGCATGACAAGGAAAACAATAGGCCAAGTGAGTATGACATCATTCATATGGATGCAGATCCATGAACTACACAGATAATTATTGTGTCGATATGTGAAATGTTTCCCCTTGAGTTATGAATGAAAATAAATTGTTTTTGCATGAAATTGGACCTGATATGCTTGTTGTTCAAAATTATTATAGGCATATGATAAATCCCAATATTTTGGGAAAGGACCAAATCAAGAAGAAGAAAACAATGTTGAAGTAACTAAAAATTAATGGAATGGTAGGTGTTTCTGAAAAGAAAACAAAAGTTGATGTTTCTTTAAGGTGGAGGGTATTGTAACACCCTTATTTCCCCCAACTTGTAATTATTCATGATTCAAGATTTCCATGCCATGACATGCAAACAATGTAACTATATTATAGTTTAATTATAACTACCAACAACTAACTGTGGGGGTGAATCCTTGAGTATTATTCATGATATCATGAGAGGGATTAGTGAGGGGGCAAGAAGGGGGTTCATATGTAATTACCCCAAGTGATCCTAAAATATCTTTTAAAGACTATGGTTGAGTTTTAAAAGCATGAGTTCATTAACCATTTAGGAAACTGATGAAAGAGGAAGAATTAATGATGAAACATGGAAGCCATATAAAATATAAATATCTAGAAATAAGTACAATAAACAACAAACCATAACAAAAAAATTTGTTAACAGAATTCGACAATCTCACCTACGTCTCTGGGCCTTTGTCTCAGTGGGTGAGGATTTCTTATTTATGTTCAAAGCTTCAAAATTACATCATAAAAGTGCCAAATGTATTACAAACTAGTTTGGTTGTGTTTTCTTAGATCTCAAGAACCCATCACAACTGAC
Source organism: Picea engelmannii (assembly GCA_009831015.1). Lineage (NCBI taxonomy): Eukaryota > Viridiplantae > Streptophyta > Pinopsida > Pinales > Pinaceae > Picea > Picea engelmannii. The sequence goes on along the minus strand of ML776745.1, from coordinate 466,463 downwards.
GGCACTGAAAACGGACGAACGAACATCCCAGAAATGTCCAGCAAAGTTTCTCTCTTAAATGGCTTCCCTGCATAAAAATGGCTTTGGATTTTCAATTCTTCATCATTTCCATGTTTTTAACCTCCCTTAGGCTTCCAAGAACCTTTTGTTTATATAGGATTAAATTTCGCAATAAAATCCCAACTTCCCCCCAAGATCTAGCCTCAAAAAGAGCTTTAGATCCTTAAAAAATGGTCAAAATCCATCAATATCAGGCATTAAATAATTTAAAATCTTATAATATACCAGAAAAACCCACTAATTGTCAAAATATAGGATGCAACCCCCAAAATATGGGCTCCTGGTCATATGGGCGCCCTCTGTGTGGTCCTCGACTGACTAGCGTGGTGGCCTCCCTCTAGTCTTGGCTCCTAGTCATATGGTTTGGCCCATGTGGCCATGGCCTATTCCTCCACATGCTCTATACTCTGACTGGATCCTAGTCGTGGACCCTAGTTACGTGCGTTCATCAGTAGGTTAGCCCAACCGACTAGGTTCTAAACCCACTCATTGGCGCCTAACAACATATCAACGGTCATATGCATATCCCAATGTAATCGTGGGCTAGGCTCCAATGGTTATCTGCACGCCAATACATTAGAGCTAGGTTATATGGATAAAGGTTGTATGGTGTGTGTCAGGAATTGGGGCTATGCCCCAGCCCTTTAATCTTTTCAAATAAACCTCCACCAATCTTAAATAAATCATTTAGACCATATCTTACAACGAATGTCGAGCGAGGGCTTCTAGCCCGACCTGGCCAAGTCGCTCGCCTGGACTGGAGGTCATGGGTTCGACTCCCTGGGAGTCCATAAACTTTTTCCATTCAACAAACGAACCAATGAAGGGGTTCCACATGGTATCCCAAGACTGGGAAACATGGCACCATGCCATTCTCCAACTAGTATGCCACATGTCAACCAGTCATTCGACCTCATCTGCACTTGCCCACGTCAGCACCATGCCAACTCAGTTGTATGGACGTGCCACATGTCACCCTTGCAGTGGTGCCATGTGTCACAAAATGACTGGTCCACCTGTCAACAACATCTGCCCAGTCAACATGCCACTGTAAATGCCATGCTACTATACAATCGTACAACCTATACAGTCAACTACCACGTCAACACTGTACAGAGTGTACAGACTGCACAGTCATCACAATTTTTCCTATTTGGAAAAACAAACAGATCATGATATATTTCGCATACGGTGTTCGTTTGAGCCCATTCAAGTTGTGTTGGGTTCACATCGATGAGTCCTACGCACATGTCCATTTTGTATCCATTTTGAGCACTTTGATTTTTAGGCCTTCCTGGACCCATTTTGGTTCCTAGATCGATTTTGGATCACGCCTCCCCACTAAGACCTTTTGTTCATCCAAAAGGATACTAACCAGTCATCAAGTGAAGAATAGGACACCCCACTTATTCTCTATATGTAAACTCTGTCCTATGCACCTGTTTCATCAAGATCAACTGTAAAACAACCATGATAAATAACAACATATTGTTAGCCACTTGTAGTTTGTCACATCTTACTGAAGCCACTATCATGCATGTTGACAACATTACTAATGATAACATTAGAAATATGACTACCAATGAGCTAATATGTTTGTAATACTCGCATGACATTATATTATCTATAAGTAAAGTATGATTGAACTTCCATTCTACAATCATCTCATGTTCTTGCTTAAGATCAATTACTTGATTTGGGACAATTATAGGTGTGTTGCTTGCATGAGTTGTCTTTATGAATTGTTCCATTTTTTGAAGAGATTGATTTTCTTTTGAATGATGAGAATGTACAACATATTCTTTGCCTTCTTTGATTAAGTGATATTGATTATGTTCCCTGTAGAAGATTTATTTGTGATCATACAAATAAGGACTACCTAAGACCATTCCACATTCATTGAGTGGCACCACATCACATGTTTCCTCATCCACAAACTTAGATGAAATTGAAAACTTTAATATGCATTGCTTTGTTATGTGCAATTTATGGTTGTTGCTTATCCATTTAAGTGAGTAAGGATTATGATGCATCTGAGTGTTTAATCCCAATTGTTTAACCACTTCCTCTAAAATCAAGTTAGATTGAGATCCACTATATATCAACGTGTCGACCTTAGTATGTCTCATTATGACCCTTATGTGAAGAAATTTACTTCTAGAATCAAATCCATCACCAATTTTACCTATCAAACCAACCGTTGATATCTTAGATTCATCACCCGAATAGGAGCCCAAGTCTGTTGGTCGCGTTACTGTTGAAACTGTTTTCCTCCCTTTCCTTTATTTGAACCATTTTGGTTTCTTCTCGGGATGCAATTCCCAACAATGGTCCTCATCATGCCCTTATTTCTTTCAATGCTTGAAAGAGAGATTCTCTTCCTTTCTTGCCACTGGATTTGAATTCTTTCCATTCCACTTCATTTTGTCCTCTTTTCTTGAATATGATTCCCCTGATACACCAACTCATGTTTTCCCTCCTTCAATGTATGTTTATTGAACATAAACCTCATCAAGATTAGTAGGTCCAAACATAAATATAGTTTTACGAATATGTGCAGGTAAACCTCCTATATACTTCATAAGAGTTTCTTGGGTATGTAAAGGAATATCTAACATCAATGTCATCTTACGAAAGTCATCTGTGTATTCTTTCACTATTTGTCCTTTTCTTAGTTTAAGACCTTGACATTCAATTAAAGCCTTCTCTTTATAACCCAAAGTATAAAATTGATTTCTAAGTGCAGAAACAAAAACTTGCCATGATGGAAATACATTACCCACTTGTTGTGTGCCATTTTTCAACTTGTTTTACCACCAGATGAGTGTTGTGCCTGCAAGACGAAGCGATGCCAACTTGATTTGAGTTGCCTCATCCTTGATTTGTTTCACACTGCAATAAACCTCCATCTGTCTAACCTAGTTATCAAGCCTCTATGAATTTACCTCACCATCATACATGTGTAATTCAAATTTCACATCAAGTTTAAGTATAGGCATATCATGTTTATGTTTATGGGAATGTTTTCTTTCAGTGGATTTGGAACTTGAACTTGAAGAAGAAGAATTTGATGGATAAGAAGGAGGTGAAGGAGAAGTTTGAGGATCCTCTTCTTCATCACTTTTGACCTTTGACTATTCACCTAGAATCGGTCTCTTATGTTCCAAGTAATCCTCGTATAAAACCTTCATCATCTCCGACATGGCGAAGAAAGTCTTTCCAAACTCTTTCTCCTCATGAGAAAGTCCCTCTTATGATGCCATCTTCTCACTTTGAGAAGTTATTTTTCTTGATACAATCTCAGGATCCTCTTCAAAAAACTCGCCTTCACCACGATTCAACTTTTCCCTAGTAATCATGCAAACTCAAAAACCAACCGTCAACTACCTCTGATACCACTTGATCCGAAAAGATCTTTTAAAGACTATGGTTGAGTTTTAAAAACATGATCTCATTAACCATTTAGGAAACTAATGAAAGAGGAAGAATTAATGATGAAACATGGAAGCCATATGAAATATACAGATATGGAAATAATCACGAGAAACAACAAACCATAACAACAAAAGTTGTTAACGGAGTTCGGCAATCTCGCCTATGTCTCTGGGCCTTTGTCTCAATGGGTGAGGCTTTCTTATTTCTGTTAAAAGATTCAAAAGTACATCATAAAAGTGCCAAATGGAATACAAATTGATTTGGTTTTTTTCTTCTAGATCTCAAGAACCCATCACAACCGATGGCACTGAAAACGGATGAACGAAGCTACCAGAAATAACCCACAAAGTTTCTCTTCAATGGATTCTCTGCATAAAAATGGCTTTGGATTTTCAATTCTTCAACATTTCCCTGTTTTGAACCTCCCTTAGGCTGTTAAGAATCTTTGGTTTATATAGGCTTGAAGTTTGCAACAAACTCCCAACCTCCCCCCCAAAGACCTGGCCTCAAAGAAAGCTATAGATCCTCCAAAAATGGTCAAAATCCATCAATATCAGGCATTAAATCAATTAAAATCTTATAATATAGTGGAAAACCCCACTAATTGTCAAAATTTAGGGCACAACCCCTAAAATCCGGGCTCTTGGTCATATGGGCGCCCTCCATGTGGCCCTGGGCTAAATGGTGCCCTGGCCCCCCTCTAGTCCTCACTCCTGGTCATATGTCTTGGCCCATGTGGCCACGACCTATTCCTCCATGCGCTCTATACTCCGACTATATCCTAATCATGGCCCCTGGCTACACGCCTTAGTCGGCGGGCTAGCTCGATCGACCGGGAGCTAACCCCACTCATCCGTGCCTAACAACATATCAACGGTCATATGCATATCCCAACACGATCGGGGGCTAACCCCACTCATCTGTGCCTAACAACATATCAACGGTCATATGCATATCCCAATGCGATCGGGGGCTAGGATCCAATGGTTATCCGCACGCCAATACATTAGAGTTGGGTTATATGGATATAGATCATATGGTGTGTGTCGTGGGCTGGGGCTAGGCCCCAACCCTTTAGTCCACCCAAATAACCCTCCACCAAGCTTAAATAAATCATTTAGACCATAGATTACAAGGAATTTTGAGGGTAGGTTGGTAGGCTAGCCCTACCAATTCGCTCGCCCAGACCAGAGGTCACGGGTTCGACTCCCCAGGAGTCCATACATTTTTTCCATTCAACCAATGAACCAATGAAGGCGTGCCATGTGGCAGCCCAATACTGGGCCACGTGGTACCATGTCATTCCCCAACCAGTATGTCATGTGTCAACCAGTCATTCGACCTCATATGCACCTGCCCACATCAGGACCATGCCAACTCAGTTGTATGGACGTGCCACATGTCACCCTTGCAGTGGTGCCACATGTCACAAAATGACTGGTCCACCTGTCAACAACATCTTCCCAGTCATCATGCCAATGTACCTACCACATTATTGTATGGTTGTATGACCTATACAGTTAGTTTCCATGTCAGCACTATACAGACTATACAGACTGCACAGTCATCAAAATTTTGCCTGTTTGGAAAAATGAGCAGACCGTGATATCTTTCACATACGGTGTCTATTTGAGCCCGTTCAAGTTGCATTGGGTTATTATCAACGAGTCCTATGCACAAGCCCATTTTGAAGTCATTCTGAGGACTATGATTTTTAGGCCTTCCTGGACCCATTTTGGTTCCTGGATCCATTCTGGATCACCAAGCCACCTTGGTGAATAATGTGAAGGAAACGATCATATTTGTTTTAACTTGGAGTTGAAGCCAAATGCTTAATGGGAAGGGGTTGCTAGTTGAACAAGAAACCACCCTTAATGAATGCATATATGAAAGAGGAAGAGTACCAATTATACATTCCAGTATTGAACCATGAAGTTCCTTCCAGAAGAAGGAAGAGGAAAGTTCAAGAACCTTCTGATGTGGCACGTGCAAGTGGGGAATGCACAAGTGAAGAAAAAAAAAGATAAGGTTCACATATGGAGAAGAAAAAGGATGTGTTTGGGATTTGAAGGAAATACATTTGCTGGGAGAAAATCCATGAGTAAGCGTAGAGAATTCCCTATTGGTATCATGTCTTGGCATGGGGGTGGTCTGTCTCTGAAGTGACTGAGCACGAAGAGCCTATGGTTGGGTGGAAAGGTGAAAACCCACAGTCGGTTGGTTGATAATAACATTTAACCAGATAGGTATCTCATATTCATGTGTACTAGAATTGAAATGTATGGTATGGTTGACTATAATTTTATTCATGAATGTGTACGCCTATGTGATGAGTATACTGAATACTCATTACAAGTATGTGCACTTGAGTAATTATAGAAAATCATCAATAATTGTTCTTTACGAATGTTGTCTTGAATGGATAGATATGTTTGTACAATCTGGAAGGAATCCATGTATTGTGTGAAAGTGCTTGTATTGTGGATTGTGTATACTATTGAATTCCATGTACTTGACTGATAATGGATCTCTATGGAATTTCATGTGTATTGCACACCTAAATAGGAGAACCATATACTTTATCCTGAATGATAAGAAAATTTTGTATCGTCCTAAATTAAATAATGTAAACATGTGAATGAGCTACCTTTGCACACAATAGATGTTTTGTTGTGATGTGTTTCCTATGAAATGAATCTAGGTAGATAAACTTAGAGATGAATGATAAAATCTAGGAGTAAATGTCTTAGATAGTTTGGAAATGGATTATAGAGTCCATGAATGCTTGATAATACCTTATAAAAGACTTAGAATATCTCCTTCAATGACTAAGTCCAATATCAGATTGCTAGCTTGCAAAAATTCTATGCTTTGATCTTGAAGGAATCATAGTTGTTGGATCAGTGCAATGAATAGATCATAACCCTTCGTCAGATTAGGATGTGATTCCCATAGAAAATGTACTCCAAACTGACCAGAGTCATCGATCTATTGAAGCATGGAGGTATCATTTCTACCATTGTTCTCAAGGTGAAATCCATTGAAAGTAGTTGATCAGAGTGGGCTTTTGGAGGAAATCTCAAGCGGTTGTAGAAAAAATATGAAGGAGAGAATCTGAGGACAAATCTAGATCATTGATTAGGACCTGATAAATATCTTATTCTAGTTGTTTATTGCAGGGTTCCATTATATTAAATTGCATAGATGAGCTCTAATGTGGAGGCTCTGAGGGAAGATCTAGACCGTTGATCGGAGCTAGGTCTAGATTGATTCTTAGTCATAGATTTTTTTCTAAGGGAATAGAAAGTTCCTTGGAAAGTATAGACAAGGGGATGATGTCACCCAAACCAATGTGTTTGGGGCATGTGTCAACACCTGGAAGATCAAAATAGATACCCCGTGATGACATGTAGTCCCACCTTCTCTCACGTGTAACAAAATGGGAAATGTTATGTGTCAAGTAAATATTATACCACATGTTATGGAGTCTTGTCCCTTTTTAAGTAGATTCCTTTGGGTACAAATGTGCCATGTGTCATGCTAGGTGATCGGTACATGTGGGAATATATTCCTAGGTGGGAGGTACATGGTGGCCTCAGATGCTAGGTCGAAAAAACCATCTGAGTTTGATGGTCAAAGTTTCTCTATAAGAAAAATTAGAAACACTCTAATAGGAAAGATTCGAGAGCTAATCTGGATTGTATATTGGTGACCAGTTCAGGAGCGATCTCAATCATTGAAAGGAGTGTCAATTTTATGGGTAAGGATAAATAGGAGAATGGCGTAATGGTACCATCATGGTAGCCAACATGGCCAAGAAATGATAAATTTCACTAAGTCATTGGTCGATCAAGAAATAGCAGTCCATGATGGGTGCAGATGTCCTTTGGAACTTTGCTTCAACTATCAACCATCAGATCCATGGGCAGAGAGATTTGGGTCATTTATCAGAGTTTGAAAGGTTAGAAAGGTCACGTGTCGACCAAAAATTCCGATGACGATAAAGGCATCGACGACACGATGAGATTAATTCATCTTATTTTGGGAGAGAGATATCTCCATTAGTTTCCTTGAGATTCATATGAGAGAGGTGGATGTCACGATGACGTGAGGGTGCCAACATGGTAGCCAGTGTGGTTTTGTGATAGATGTTACTATGTAATTGGTCGATGAGGCAAGGTGGGTCTGACTATATGAGAAGGTCCTCTGAGCCTTTGTTTTATTTTGGGTTGTTGGATATGTGGGCCAACAAATATGGATTGTTGATCCAAGTGTAATGTCGTCGAGGTTCAACGGTGGACTGGTTAGGATTTGTTAAGAAACGTCGATGATGACGTAAGGAGGAGTGATCTAGACTGTTGGTTGGATCAGGATGAAGACATAGTCTGAATTGTTGATATTTTGTGAGTCTTATTGTCATCTTTAGAAATGAGTAAGGGATGAGAAATTAACCATCGCATGAGTTGGTGTCGTTGACTTAATAAGTTCCATTAGATGAATGTCTTGAGGTCCATCAGATCAAGAATGTTAGATGGGAGGGGTATTAACCATGATGAAATTAAGGATCTCCAAAAAAATTAGATTCGTAGGATGCTCAACCCAAGGATGGTTGGATATATTGAAATACCAATATGAGATCATTGTCATAACTTTTAGTGTTGGGGTGTTTGAGCCTTTGTGGGAGTAAAACCATGACGAAAATGAAGATAAGTCAAGGGTTTGGGTGCATGAAATTAATGTTCCTAGTGGAAGATGCCAAATTTGATGGCATGAGTATTAAGAGGCCATATGGATGCCACTAGGTATTGAGGTGGCCTTGGGCCAATGGAGGCCCGAGAACTTTGGAAGGCCATAACTTTTAACTTTGATATTGTATTTGGGAATACTTACAGTCATTGGAAAGCTCTTGGAAAGATGAAGACGTTAGTTCCCTTGAGAATAGGCCTCGATATGTCTAAGAAGAAAATAAATTTTAATATCCCATCCCTTAAAAGGTACTTAGGGGGTTGGGTGTGTTACATAGTTGCACAACTAAATTTAAAAGTTAATTGTTTTATCTTGTCTCTATTTCCATGATTATGAGTTTATTTGTTGTGCATTAACTCTATAATTGAGAATGAGTTATATGTTATTGTAATGGATTTTATTATCTTCATTTCATGTCTATTTTGGAATCCTATGGATGCATTTACTTAATGGTAGTAGTTAGCAGTTAAATATGTATGTAATTCATAGCTAGAAGCTATAAGAATTTAATTATGTAGTAGAAATTTTAATTTTAAGAGTTTTTCTACATTGTAATGTTCCTAAGTTGGGTTGGGGGCCATTATGGGAAAGGTTTAGGTGTAGGTATACATATAGGTCATGGTCTAGGTCACGGTATAGGTCATGCTATAGGTCATGGTCTAGGTCTAGGTCTAGGTCATGGTCTAGGTTTAAGTCAAGGAAAGGAAAGACAAGGACAGGAAAGGAAAGGGAATCCAATCAAAGGCAATGGCAAGGCAAGAAAAAAAATGCAATCAAAACAAAGGAAGGCTAGAGATGACAAGGCAAGGTGTGGGAAGAAAAGGTCTATGTCTAGGTATAGGTTTAGGTCTAGGTCATGGTCTATGTCTAGGTCTAGGTCTATTTCTAGGTCATGGTCTAGGTCTAGGTCTAGGTATAGGTCTAGGTCTAGGTCTAAGTCTAAGTGAAGGAAAGAAAAGGTAAATAAAGGTGAGGTAGGTAAATGCAATTTAAGGAAAAGCAAGACTAGACATGCCAATACAAGGCATGTAAAGGAAAGGTCTAGGTATAGGTATAGGTCATGTTCTAGGTCGTGGTCGTGGTCGTGGTCATGGTCTAAGTCAAGGAAAGGAAAGGAAAGGAAAGGAAATTCAAGGCAATGATAAAGAAAGGAAAGGAAAAGAAAGGCTAGACATGACAAGTGTAACATCCCCACTATAATCCATAGTTTAATTAATGCTTAATGTAGATGTAATATGTGGCTACGACCAAGCAATGTAATATGAAAATTGTATTTTTTAATGTTAATAATAAAATCTAATGCTATATGCTAAGGCGAAATGGATAGAGATGGGGGTTGAATTAAAACACAAGAGAGGGGAGAGTCTAAGAGAATGGTCAATAAGGGGCCCAAGGGGGAATCACCCATGTATATTAATTCAAACCATTTTCCAAAATTTTCTATTGGTATACGAACCTTATAATTTCTCATTGAGTGTTCCCAAATCCAATCATTGAATGCATGTAAGAGGGTGGGTGTGATATGTCACATCCAAAATCTATTGGGCACATGGGGGATAAGTACAATCAACTTGAAGAAGTTTTTGAGTCAAGAAATCAAGCCAAAGGAGAGTAGATTTGTATAGGTAGCTACAACATTTTTACACGACGCAGTTTTATGCATGAATAAAATGTGGAGAGCAAGGAAGAGAGCTTGGAGCTGGTGAATCCATGGAGAGAGAATTTTAGATCCTGCTAGAGTGTTTTTGGAGTGTTTTAGAGACGAATCTTGAAGATCCAAGTTTTCAGTCCTGAAGAGTGAACTCAGGTGTGAGTTGCATTGTAACATCAAGTGTTTGTTGTTGTTTGTTGGTAGTTTTCCTAGTAGCAAGTTCCCTTGAGTTCCCAACTAAGAGATTCTTGGTTAACTATGTCAGAGAGACCTTGATGAATGAATCAGATGCACGAGGGACTGATATTAGTGAATGGGTATATTCCTTGGGTTGGATAGTTCAAGAGGAAGAGAGATGGTGGAAAATCAGAATAGTTGTAAGAGAATATCAGTAGGTTGTGATTTTATGAGTTGTGAGTGGATAGTGAGAGACCACCCTCTTTTGTGGATTACTAGCCTTAGCTCAAGGGTGACTTCTTGTGGATATTTCAAAAAAAGAGTCTATGGTTGGGTGGAAATTTCATCCCAACAAATGGTTTAACATATATTTTGAAAGATAAGTGTTTTATCTTATTGTTGTGTTGTATTTATGAGTTAAATTGTTATGCATGAACTCTATGTATTTGGGAATGAATTATATGTTGTTGTGACAAATTATTAAGATGAATTCATGTTGTTTCTATGTGTTGTAGATGCATTTGATTTATGGTAATAGACAACAATTAAATATGTATGTAAATTGTAGTTGTTAAGATACAAGAAATTAATTAGTTAGCATAAATTTTCTTTTTTAAGAGTATTCTGCACTATAATGTCCCTCGGTTGGGTTGGGGGACATTACATTTTGGTATCAGAGTGTATGGTTCAAACACTAGACTTGTATGGGCTAAGATAGATGAAAATTGAGAAAATTCATTGTTTCATATTTGACAGTGATGGATTTGGGAAAAACATAGAAAAATCAGGGCAAAATCCCCACATTCGTGCGTAAAATTTGAGTTTGAGTGACTCGAATCTGTTTCAAAAATTTAATGAAGTAATTTTGCAATTTGCGTAGTGGAATTCGACTTGGAAAGGTCTAAATTCAAGTTTTAATGATCACATGTAGTTTTAATAAGAAGTTCAAGAATCGACGACTGAGATTATGTTTGATCTCGATATTGATGACCGAGATTCGCTTTGATAAATTTAAAATTCCTAACATTTCACCTGTTTTGTAGGATAAGAAAATTGACAGTCGGGATTCAATTTCAGTGGATGGGAATTTGAAATAGATAAACAATATAGATAATGTTCATCCATTTGCGAGTTGGACCTAATCAATGACCATGATCATATTGACTTGGAGATCGACGAATGAGATTTACCTGGGTTTTTGTCGAATTTTTTGTAAGTATTGAAGTTGGCCAAGGAAATATGTTGATGGTCAATGGGTTGATGGCTGGGCATCAGATGGATTTCACGAAGTGTTTTCAGTTTGTAATGGTCGATGGGATTATTTTCATGTGTCAGTTGATTCGATGAGATGTTTGAGACGCCCAAGAGAAACGACCGATGGTCGATGAAGGAAAGAGGATGATAACATGTCATTCCATGTTAGTATCCATGTGTTGTGCCATTCCAACCAATTTTACACCTTGGGACGACATGTCATGCCACATCAACACCCATGTGTCATGCCACATCAGTAGTTTCCATGACCGATAGTTAGATTGATCGAACTAGAGAAGTGTTTCATCAGTCAGTGGGGATGACCGATGGTTAGGCATCGGATAAATTGATGAGTATTTGATTCAGCATTGAAAATAACTGATGACCGATGGTTGATTCAACCATTTTAGTGCTATGTTGTGAATTGGTTGTCAAGGGAATGCGTCGATGGTCAACGATCGAGTTGATAGTTGGGGAAAAGTGTTGTGAGGGTCCAAAGGAAAGTGTTGATCGACCAATCATGAATGGATTTTATATCAACGACTCATATTGCACTCAATTTTGAGATCAACGACTCATATTTAAGGGCTTTTAACAAAGTAAAGTAATCAATCTTATGCAAAATTGTGTTTTTGAAGGTAATTAACTTGCGGGGCATTTTTGAGGCCCTAAACTACATTTTAAGCCAATCAAAACCCAAGAGAATAGAGTGTACCAAGGTACACTATGTTTTGGTACACATTGTCTCTACATATCACATAAAATAACTCAAAGAGAGTTATCCAATGAGCTAAACTATTTGCAAAATAGATCTCGTATGAGAAAGTTACAGCCAAAATAGTAAGGGTAAAAGTTTGGTGCAAGATTACTTCTAAAGGGAATAAATCCATGCTCAAAAGTGAGTTTGGGGAACAAGAGGAGTCTATGGAAATATTTTGAAACATATAAGATGACCATGGAGCTAGATTTAGGATCTAGGTATGTAAAAATTTGTAGGAATAAAAGGAAGACACCTGTAGCATACAAGGATAAATTGGGTAAACCAACCTAAACTTCTTGGGACCCTAACTTTCAAATCGGAGCTAGGATTTAAAAAAACAATTAGTCATTGGAAATTTCTTGAGGCATAGAATATATCTACCATAACTTAAATTGAGGCATGGATACAACCATTGGGAATTTGTTTCATAGAGGAATGCATATAAGGAATTAAATTTTGATTTGGTGCATTGTTTCCTTCATAAATTGGGATAAAGAGTAACATGTATTCTAATTGATGAAATGTTTTATGTTATGCATGTTCTAAAAAAATTACTACATGCACATTTCTTGCAGAATTAGAGGTACATGAAAGAAAATTATGTTCTTATATGAGGATTGGAGTTATGGATAATTCTCATGGATATTACATCCATGAGGAAGAAATTAGAGTTATGTGTGTTACCATGGGAAATGTCGATACATAGTCAGATTGTAGAAGAGGTAGGCAGGATCCTGTAACTATGAGAATCCTACATAGGGAAGTGTAGATCTATAAATATGATAATGAACGGATTATGAAGGCTCGGGAAGAGATACTTCAAATATTGAACATGTTACATAAGAAAGTTAACAAGGACTCTGACACTAAGCAATAACCTAGTGCTAGGAAAGTGTCAGCATCCAGATATCAAAGCAAAAGGGATGATCATGGAAATGATAAGAAATCAAGAAGTAGGAGAAGGCACCATCATTCTCCAAGGAAATTCACCAAAAGATCTCATGCAAGTTTAGGGATAGGGCACAACCCAAGTGTGTCTCATGTAGGAAGATAAAGGAGAAGGCTTGAGGCAGACATCTTGCAAGGTGAACTGTAGAAAATAAATCCACCAACTTTCAATGGCGAGCACAGGAAAGGAGAAGAGGCCAAGGCCTGGATGTTGGAAATGAAGAAATAGTTCTAGTTGCATGATTACGCCTCAAGGGTAGAATATACAATTACAACCTACCACTTAACCTCATACATCTTCTAACAAAACGTGAAGGAGTTTGATGTTCCTATTTATTATCATATTGTTGTACATTTTTTTTTTTCTAGTACCTTTGGAATTTCATTTTCTTTTATTTCATCAAATACTGTGTATTTTGTGTTTTCCTTTTCCTGTTTCTTTCTTTGCAACCAATATTTGTACATGAAATTTTCATTAAATTCCACATCTATACTCCTAATGATTTTATTTTTTTCACAATCCCATAAGAGATAAACAAAATCATTAACATTGTTTCCAATAAAGGTACACTTGTTGGATTTTTCCTCAAGATCTGTTTTATTTTCTTTATCAATATGGGCAAATGCTTCACAAACGAAAGTCTTCAGAAATGAGTAGTTTACCATTTTACTTGTCCATGCCTCCTATCGAATGACAACATCCAAGGATATTGAAGGCCCTATGTTTATTAATTAAACAATAATATCTACAACATTTATCCAAAACTATAAGGGCAACCCAACATGCAATCTAATACTCCTTACACATTCCATCATTGTCTTGTTCATCCTTTCTGACACACCATTTTCTTGTCATGTTCCTAGACCTATCTTCTCTATATGAATCCCATGGTATGAAAATTAATTATCAAACTCCTTGTTTCATTATTCATCTCCATTGTCTAATCTGAGACACTTCAACCTTTTTCTAGTCTCCTTCTCAACCAAATATTTCCATTTCATAAAAGTGTCAAAAACATCAGATTTTTGTCAAAAGAAATAAACCCAAAATTATCTAGCTCTATCATGAATAAAACTAACATAATAAAGAGAGCCACCAATAGATGATACTTGAATTGGTACGCATACATTTGTATGCACAAGATCTAACTTTTCACTCTTATTTTCCTTCTTGACTCTAAAAAACATGACTCTCTTTTGTTTTCCATAAATAAAGTGCTCATAGAAATCCAAATCAATTTGTTTAAGATATTGAAACAAATTCCTTGCATGAAGTATATTCATCCCCTTGTCACTCATGTGTCCAAGCCTATAGAAGTTCAAGATATTGAAGATTCAACATTACCAGTACATATATACAATGCACCTACCTTATATCATGTTTTGATTACCAGTGATCCTTTAGTGACCTTACATGCCTTATCTATAAATGTAGATATACACCCTTCACTTTCCAACTGTCCTGTATTTCGAAATTAGATTTCTTCCCATATCGGGTATATGTCTCACCTCTATCAATAACCATTGGTTTCCATTTTATTTATTTATTTGTACCTTACCCATTCCAACAATTTGACATGGTTCATCATCACCCAAATAAACCTGTCCAAAATCACCTTGAACATAATTTTGAAAATATTTCCTATGGTTTGTGGTATGAAATGAAGCCCCTAAATCTACTACCCAAGACTCAGTAATATTATCTAAAGAAATAATCAAAACATCTTGTAAAAAATCACCTGTTGCATTTTCTTTTATTTTTTCTCTTGTTTTCCATCTCTCTTTTTCTTTGGAGCTCTGCAATCTTTCTTCAGATGTCCTTTCTTCCCACAATTCCAACACTCCATATTTCCTATTCTGGATTTGGATATTCTCTTCCTAGACTTCCCATTCTTTCTTGGATTCTTTCCTCCTTCCATTTGTCTTCCCCTATTCTCCATGGTCAAGGAATTACCTGATGTCTCACCTATTCTTTTATATCACATTTCCTCGTTGAGGGTAACACCAACAACATCATCAAATTTCATAGTGTTTGAACCAGAGACAAATTTACTTACATCCATGACCAAGACGTTCGATATTTTTGGAAATGAGAACAATATTAGAATATACCTAACCTCATCTTCAAATTTCACTTTTATAGAACTTAGATTGTTTGCACTCTTTTCGTCAATGTGTGAGCAAAAAGTGAGTGCTTACATGCCTAGTTGGGCTCTGCTAGTCATGACATCTATATGGTAAAAGGTTAGAAAGAAAACAACAAAGCTATTAACAAGAATTAAACAAAAACTAAATAAAACTATGAGCATAGGAACAAAAAATAAAAACAAATGACAATGGACCAATATCACCAATGTATAAGTTGGTCTGATAGATGAAATCCAAAGATACACAATGGAGAAAGAGGACTTGGGTCCCTTCCCTCTCCAATGGAAGGCTCTTGAGGCCCT
>ML776745.1:392308-435778 GCA_009831015.1 Picea engelmannii | reverse complement strand
GGTCTTTGACCAGCCTCCCCACACAGATTGAGCTCGGATTTGGTGTCAAATCGACTTGGGAGCCGATCCATTAGTGGTTGGGAGGCCGACCAGCTTCATAAATGCACCGTTTGGCAGGCGCGCGGGTTTTTCACCCCACAGCCTCACATATGCGATCCAGATACGAAGATGTTGCGCGCGCACGCGCACGCGCTCCGTGGGTGCAAAGCGCCTTTTAATTTTTTGGCCATTTTGTATAGTTTTGACCCTTTTGCTGTGCTGTGGAATTAATCCTTGTGCCATGAATGACTATTTTTCTGTGCTGACGATGCGGAGTTCTTTTCGCCCTGTGCGGACGAAATTTCAGTGATAACATAGATGATTAGTAAGCATATTGAATTCATTTAAATGATCGACAATACACCCATATTTTGACATCTTTATATTAAATAATCACTTCATTAGAAATACCTTGTTGGAAACCGAGGGTTTTTCACATAGTTTATCCAATGTGTTCATCATATCCTTTGTTTTATTTTCTTTCAAAATATTGAAATCCATTGACGCTGTCAGGAACAACTGTATCACTCGCAGTTCCTTTCTGTAAAGAATCTCCCATTATTCATCCTTCATACTCGTTCATTGTTTATATTTTCCTCCCAACATTAGGTAAATATACTTCTAATATAAATAATATTCCATATTCATCTTCCATAAATTATACTTTTGTCTATTAAATTTCTCGACCTTAAACTTTCCATCTTTCTCCATTACTCCCACTCAAACTAGGAACCCTATTTTCCTATGAGTTACCTTTCGCTCTGATACTAGTTGTTAGAAAACCAGGATCACAAAGAAATAAAATTAAACAAATGTGGAAATAAAACACAGAAGATACATAATACAATAGAGACACATATATACATGATTCACCCAGTGTAGGATATATCCACTAGAGAAATTGTCAAGTCATTCATTTATTATTATCCAACAAATGAAGGGATACAACCTACAAGATACATTTTATAACTTCCTATTCTTCCTCTCATAGTCTCCTCTCTTATAATACAATATTCACTCGCTCAAAAAACCATAATACAATTCCCTCATACATAAAATAGGGTTTCCTTCTAGGGAAAAAATCCCAAACATAAATTCTATCATTAGATTTGCGACCTCATAATGAACAGTCCAGATTGACTACAAAATTAAAATATTTTACAAGGAAATGTTTCCCAAAATTTCTCTTCCAGGGTGCTTCCCTCGAATCCTCCGCTAGAGGGGTCCTCCAAAATTTCTTGTTGCCCCCCCTAGACCACCCTGGCAAGAGAAGTGGGGGGGCGGGGGGGATCCCCCCCACACCCCGCCAACAACTAATGGGGTCCAAACATGAATGAAACAAAACCTCTAAATCAGGAAGATAATCATCCTCCACAAACAACATAAACTTGATGAGAAGAGGATCTCATGGAGGAAGTTCAAAGCATATTTTCAATATAAATATTTTTTTAAGCATTACTATGAAAGGAAGATGAAATAGTTCTTTGAACTTATGTTGGGAATCATGTCAATATACAAATATGAGAAGAGGTTCCTTGAATTGTTGAAGTATGTTGACTTCATAAAATATGAGAAGGTCAAAATCTAAAGGTTTGTAAGTGGGTTACGCTCCTTTTAAGCCACCCTTTTTTAAGAACAACACTCAAGAAAATCAACAAGGATGATCAACCCAAAATGAGCATAAGACTGCATACTCATTTGGGAAAAGGATAAGGAAGAAACCTGTACAATGTTGGGGATGTGAGGGAAATCACTTATATAGGGTATGCTCTCAGAAACTTGGTGAAATAATGAGGATTGTCCACAACATCAAGGAGGATGAAACAATGGAAGACATGGGTGGAAGCATGCCAAGAATTTATGAAGTATTAGACAACAATAAAATTGAGTATCAATCTCCTATGATTGAAGTGGAAGGTAAGATTGAGAACCAACCCATAAAAAAATTAATTGATTCTAGAGCTAGACATAGTTACATATATGTTAACATTGTTTAAAGATTTCACTTGCAAAGAGTAAGAATAAGAAATATTGGAATGGATTGGTTGGAAAAACGCCATGTTTTCCTAGACTTTTACAACAAGACAATCACGTGTGTTGATAAAGAAGGGAAGCAAGTAGGGATGATTTTAAGGATGGAAATTTATTTTAAAATGTAGAAACCTTGGCGAATCTTACTAATCCTTCATATGCCAACTATAAATGATTGGCGATATTTTTGTAAAAATATTTAAATTTCTAAGGATTTTATATAGTTTTTATAATATTTTGGCGATTTTTAAGGTAAAATAATTTTATCCTATAGAATTTGGGCGAATCGTTTTTAAAATAACAAATCTCGTTTTTGGAAAAACCATGGAAAATTAGCCCATGAGCGAAATTTATCCCCTAAAATCATCCCTGGAAGCAAGGCAAGATTCAAGGAATTCTAAGAGTTGTAGTTGTTAGAGAGATTTCGGCTATGAAATTGAAAAAGAGTTTGAGGAAGGGATTTCATAATTTTGCATCCCATTTGGAAGGGGAATCCATAGATAAAGTGGAAATCATTGAATACCATCTGATCTTGAAGGATTTTGAAGACGTTTTTAGAGAAATCACGATATTTCCACCAAAGAGAGACAATAATTTCCCTATTGATTTAGTGCGAGGAGATTCCCGAATGTATAAAACACCTTAGAGAATGTGCACACCATAGTTGAAGGAGTTATATATCCATCTTGATTAATTTTTAAGAAAGGGGTATAAACACCCAAGTGTATCACCTTAGGGAGCTCCAGTTATTTTTGTGAAGAAGAAAGATGGAACCTTAAGGCCAAGTGTTGATTTTAGATACTTGAAAAAGGTCACCATAAAGAAAAAATATCATTTCCAATGATTGATGATTTTCTCGATCAATTGAAAGGAGTAATAATATTTTCCAAGATTGACTTGAGATCAAGCTATCATCAAGTGAGGATAAAGGAAGAACATATCAACAAGATATCATTCTAGACAAGATATGGGCATTATAAATTCATGATAGTTCCAGTTGGACTATCAAATGCCCTATCATTTTTTATTTTCCTAATGAATGGAGTGTTCAGGGAGTACCTAGACAAGTTTGTAATTGTGTTCCTAGATGATATACTCATCCACTCTAATTTGGAAGAGGAACATGAGAAACATTTAAGAATGGTGTTACAAGTTCGAAAAGAGAATAAATTATATGTTAAACTAAGTAATTGCATCTTTTACCAAAAGTGGATTCAATACTTGTGGCGTCTAATTTCAGCAGAAGGGGTAGCAATGGATCCTCAACAGATATAAGCCATTAGAGGATGGCTCGTGCCAACAAATACAATAGAGTTCAGGTCATTCATGGGTCTTTCGGGTTATTACCGAAGATTCATAAAAGGATTTTCAAATATTGCAAGTCCAATAATTTCTTTGCAAAATAAGGAAGTGAAATTTGAATGGACTTCCAAGTGTGAAGAGAGATTTCAACAGTTGAAAGACATATTGACAAGTGCACCAATATTGAAGATTGCAGATCTAGATGAATATTTTGTTGTGTGTACTGATTCATGCAAGGGCTCGGTGGAGTTCCTAGTCAAAATGATCATGTTGTATGCTTTGATTCTAGAAAATTAAAAGAGAATGAGAATAATTATGCTACCCATGATCTAGAGTTAGCAACAATTGTACATGCATTAAAAATGTGGAGACATTACCTTATGGGGAATACATTTGAGATAAGGATAGGCCACTTTGGTATGAATCATTTTTTTGGACAACCAACATTAAATGCTAAACAAACTTGATGGATAGAATTTCTAAGTGAGTATGACCTTTAAATTAAGCGCATAAAAGGAAAAGAAAAATAAAGTGGTTGATGCACTCAACAAGAGATCTCGTGAAGTGAGAATTGAAACCATTAGTATGTACCAAAAAGATCTAAGAGATAAAATTATTGCAACAAAAAATTCATATCAACAATATCTCAAAATTAAAGAAATGTTACAACAAGGTAATTTACAACATAAATTTAATTATTATGAGTGAAAGAAGGTGGAATTCTCATGTACAAAGGAAAAGTATATGTGTCAAATTCCAATGAGATGAAAAATGCATTTTTGAAGGAAATTCACAATGTCTCATATGTTGGACATCCAAGATATCATAAGACAGCTGCATATGTGAGAAGCCAATACTTTTGGCTAGGAATAAAGAAAGAAGTGGATAATCACATAGCCAAAAGTCTAGAATGTCAGAAATTGAAGATTGAATATAGACATCTAGTGGGGCTATTACAACCATTGCCCATTCCAGAATGGAAGTGGGAATTTGTTACGTTTGATTTTATTACAAATATTCCCAGAACAGTCAAGCAACATGATTCCATCATGGTAGTGGTGGATAAATTGACTAAGAAAACACATTTTATTCCAGTGAAGACTACACAGAAGGCATCAAATATTGTATACATCTACATGAAATAAGTTGATATACTACATGGGGTGCCTAAGGAAATAGTTTCAGATAGAGATCCAAAGTTCACATCCAATTTTTGGAAAGGTTTGTTCAAGGTCTTAGAGGCAAATTTAAATATTATTCCAACGTATCATCCAGAGTTAGATGGGAAAAAAAGATGACTAACATAATAATTGAGGACATGATCAAAATGTATGTGATGGATCAACCATCAAAGTGGGAGGATTATATCCACTTAGTGGAATTTTTCTACAATAATGGGTATCATGCCTCATAAAAAATGAGTCCATTTGAAGCATTGTATGGAAGAAAGTGTAACACTCTAGTGAATTGGGATAATCTAGTAGATAGAGAAGTTGTTGGGATATATTTGTTAAAGGAAATGGAAGAGAAAATGAAAAAGATCAAGCATAATTTAAAATCTTCCCAGGACAGAAAGAAAAATTATGCAGACAAGAATATATTGTTTAGATATTTTAAAGCAGGAGAACCCGTGTTCTTAAAAGTGAAGGCGAAAATAAGTTCTCTAAGATTACGAAGTTTCCAAAAGTTGGCAGCAAGATATTGTGGGCCTTTTGAAATATTAGAAAAGATAGGTTCAGTTGCATACATGTTAGCATTGTCTGCATCCATGAGAATGCATATTGTATTTCATGTGTGATTATTAAATAAATATGTGTCTATCCCTAACCACATAATTTATTGGAATGTGATCCAGGTGGAGCCCGAAGGGGATTTCTAGGTGGAACTAATACACATCCTCTACCGAAAATTCAAAGTGCTCTGGAACAAGGCCATAGGGATCGTAAATGTTCAACGGACCTACTACAGTACTAAATATGCTACATGGGATCATGAAGAAAACATGTGTAACATCCCCAACATCCAACTGGGTTATGCCACGTAAATTTTTTCAAACTGTATGAAAATTAAATCATATACACAAACATAAACTCTTGTGAAACTTTATATATAAAACTTAAAATAGAAAAATACATTCTGTAAATGCACAGATTCATACGAAAATAACAGTAAACATATACATGCAACATAGACAGGAAATACCCATAAATATAACTACATGTATAAACCACACACAGGAAAACCCATCAAAATAAACACATAATTAATAATGCAGCATATAAATTAACACAAAATTGACACTTATCTTGGTAATAATATCACCAAATACGTGTAGACCTTCCAGGAACCTCCCATACTTATACCACATTGCTCATCACTCTCAGTAGTGGGTCACCCCCAAGCTGGGACTAAACTCCACCTAGGTAAAGGGATTCCTAACCAGGCTGATGTATATCAAACAACAGGAAAGACTCCATCACAAGTGCCAACTCAAACCAACAAGCTACAGTCCCTCATTCCCCACATGTTTGTCCCACCCCAGGAAGTGTGTCCCTTCTCTGCTCAACAGTCCCTTGGCTTCCCCACTTCCCTTATAGGGCTCCAACAACAAGTCGGACAGGAAGTCTCAGAGCTCTGTAGCTACAATTTAACACCTTCGGGAATCAATTCCCAACAATTCTCTCACCTAGAGAGAAATTTATCACGGGCCTGAAAACTCACCTCTTCAATATGCCACGGGCCCGATAACCCGCTTCTTTAGTCCAACTCGCAAGCTAACCGGGTACAGATAAAGGTATGGGTACATATATGGGTATGAAAATAGGTACAATAAGGTACGGAGGACAGCTAAATGAGTGAGTGAATGATGATAGAATGATAGGAAAATGCACTAAGTCCAAGCTATATGTATGCATGTTCCCAACTTGACACTTGTCATGCTGGGAGCTACTTTGGTCCACTTGTCCCCATCCTTAGAACTTAGTATAAAATAATTATCCATACTTTATACTTTAAGGAATATTAATATAATATTCCTTTTTGGCTTAAGATCCCTAGATTAGCCATTTTCCTCAACTTTTAGACCCCCTTTTCCCTAACTAGTGGAGTTTAGTCCCCCATTCTATTTTATCATGGTCCTTCTACATGCAATAATGTATTTTATATTAATGATAAGACATATACAAAAATAGGTTCACTGACCTTTAGCATATAGGCTCTCTAGTCTAATCAAAACATAATACTCCTATCTTATAATAATTGGCTCACTAGCCTATAAAACACAACATATATGGATGCAGGAGCATCACCAACAACAAGCGAGCGTTGGGGCAAGCGCCAACGCATTTTGGCACATGATAAATTGTTTGAAATGTTTTGAAGTTTGATACACCAAACTTAAATGAGACAATTAAGAAAGGGTGTACTTCTTGATTGTAATCAGACCTTGAGCGTCCCACTCTTGTCTGAAGGACTAAGAGGCATTTATGCTAGTAAATGAAAGTAGGTAGCTTTGAATTCTTAGATTAGACAGTTTTAGGAGCCGGAGGGAAAACAAATATAGACACCCTCACTTGTATCATTGTAACATTAGCAACATTATCAATTGAGAGAGCATAGAGAAGAAGAAGCAGAGAGCTGTGTAGAAGAACCCCATGTACAGAAGTTCTGGATTAATACAAAGATCTTTAGTTCAGACTCATGGTGTTCAATTTCTTTCTGTGTTTATACATGTTGATTGATATGTGCTTGTTTACTCTCTATTATCCATTTTCTTTTATGCGTGAATGTATGATTTCATGTTGAATGTATGAAATCTAAAGAGAGGGAGATTAAAGGATGAGTTTCAATTGTTTCTCTATCTGAGCAAGAGTTTTCCTACAAGGAGTGCAGTGAAATTTTCCACAAGGTGTGCATTGACAGAAGTCAGAGTTCATCTCTGAAAGCTCAGGAGGGATAGCATTGTTCTCATTCTCGCAGAAGTGAAAGTTAAGCACAGGAGTCATGCAAAGTGTGCGCTGGATGAGAAGAGTCTCAGAGTTTGCAACCTGATGGAGTTGTTAAAAAGATTGTTGTCACAGGGAGTGCATAGAGTCAAAGAGGTTAAAATACTTGGAAGTATTTGAAGAACTACCGCAAGGAGTGCAAGCAGGAATTTTCCCAAAGGACTTGAGGATTTTTTCAATCAAGCTCAGGAGGGATAGGATCTTTGAAGCTGTCGAAGAAAAGCTCAAGAGGGCTAGTGCTTTGAAGTGTCAGAAGGAGGCACAATGACATTGTTTTTTGGTGGATAAGTTTCGTGAAGGTGTACTTGTTCATTTCGCAGGAGTTGTTAAGGAGGCATTGGATAGTCGTAATTCTCCGTGGAGGATTCGCGAAGTCCCGGAAGCTGTCAGATCTTGCAGAGGAGAAAGAAGGTTATGGTGAGTGTTTTTCTAAGTGCAAGCTTAGGAGAAATCGGGTCGTAGGATTTGAACCAACAGGGACCGTTGGATCACTCACGAAATCTCATTTCGAGGTTTCAGGAGTTGGAAAACTGAAATCCTTGCCTCAATATTCATGAGGTAGCGAAAGACGAAGTCCCGAAGGGGCGAAAGGGTTTGTGTGGGCCAGTTATTGGTGAAGCACATCAGAAATCGGTCTTTCGGGGTTTCATGGGTTGAAGAGATGAAGTCTTAGCATCAGGATTCACGAATTCGCGAAGTCTGAGAACTTCAAAAAGGAGGGAAGTTCCATCGTGGGACCCGCGTTGACAACGTGTCAAAATTTTTCCATTTTGGCATATCGGAGGATAAGAGGTCGAGACTTTTGTCCCAAGAGTCCTGAAGTCATGAAACCATGAAAGAATCTGAGTCGTTCACTGGAAGGAGGACACGTGTCACGAGATCCTCTCTATCGGGGATTCGAGCATCGGGGTTCAGAGAAGGAATTCCTTTGACTACGTGAGTGGTGAAGTCGCGAGAAAATCGCAGTTGTCCATTAGAGGAGGACAGGTGGCAGAGATCTAGGGATCTCGCGAAATCAAAGGTTCGCAGGGTGAGAGCCCAAGAGTTGGGCACTCCAAGTCACGAAATCGTGAGGAGTGAGGATAGCCGTCAGATCCAGGTCACGGGAGGACCGTTGGATCAGGAACCCCATCGCACTTCACGTGTTCGGGAGTTTGGAGGTTGAGAGGAGTTACTTTCGATTGCAAAAGTTGTGAAGTGGCGAGAGCCAAAGCATGGAGGAAACACGTGGTAGAAACTTAAGGTGGGCCCGGGAAGTAGACCGGCGGACACACATCACCTAGTGAAGGGAGTCAATGCTCCGTTGACTTCTCACGTCTCGGGGATTTGCGAGATAAAAGTGTAAGAGTTCGACATTGAAACTCACAAAGTCGAGAGTAGCGAGAGCGCAAGGAGAAAAGTCAACATTTCTTCTTAGGATTTCATAGAGGGAAGGTGCCAAGGTTGGACACTCGAACCTGCGAGGCAACGAATAGCGAAAGGTGCTAGCACTTAGCCTAGACGGAGGTTGCACGAGGAGGGAGATGACGAAAGAAGAGCTATACCCATTTCACGATCTCAGGTATCACAAGATTGGAGAGGAAGAGTCGAGAGCCATGACTCGCAAACTCGCGAGATTGCAAGCTACGAAAAAGGACCTGTGGATCAATAAATTGCAGATTCCAGCAGGAAATCTGAAAGAGTCGATCCGACTCAAAGGGGTTAAAGGACAATCCTGTGAGCAGATTTCGGTCTTGAGGGCCGATAGGTTTGTGTCAGTGTGGTATTAGAGCTTGACTCTGTTTGTATACTTCAGACAGGGGAAGCAAGAAAGAAATCTCAGTCATTCCACCGAGAAGAAGAGGCAGACAAACACTCGATCTGCCAAAGGAGAGGGAAATTCCAAGAGGAAGGGGTAGGCATGTGCCAAATCTAGCCATGGAAAGAGAGATGCGTGACATACGTGCCAGACTTGAGGACATGGATACAGCACAGTTTCACATAGCTGGTGTTGGAGATGTCAGTGAATCTGAAAGTGAAAGCGAAGTTGAACATGAAGGAGAAGAAGTCGCAACAGAAGATGCAGCAAATGAACGCCTGATTAGGGTTGTTGCAAGAATGGGTGCTAAAGCAAAAATGAATATTCCAGTATATGAAGGAAACCTGGATGATAAAGAGCTTCTAGACTGGATTAGATCTCTGGACACATATTTTGACTATGCAGATGTCAAGGAAGACAAAAAGGTCAAACATCTTGTCACAAGATTGAAAGGACATGCAACATTGTGGTGGGATGAGCTACAAGCTGACAGACGCTGCAAAGGCAAGCAGAAGATCAAGAGTTGGGATAGGATGATTTCGAATATGAAGGTGAAATTCATTCCCAGGGATTACCAAATTACTCTATTTCGGAGAATGCAAAATTTGAGACATAAGCTGATGTCAGTGAAGGAATACACTGAAGAATTCTACAGGCTGAACATCAGGGCAGGTCATCGCAAAAGTGATGGTGAAAAAGTTGTCAGGTACATGAATGGTATGAGATATGAGATCTAGGATGAGATGGGCATGATGACCATCCGAATAGTGGAAGATGCTTATCAGATGGCTTTGAAAGCTGAAGAGAAGCTAAGCTGAAAACAGGGTCAGAGAGGCCGAGGCAGAAGTCAGCCCAGAGGCAAATCAATTACCCAATATAGAAATCAGAAACCTAAGGAAGAGTGGAAGAAACCTCAAACTCAAAACTGAGAGAGGTGGAAGCTCGCAAAGAGGGCATCATACCAAACAGAGAGGTGAATATGTTGATGCAAACATTTTTCCTCGTACCAGAGGTAGAGGAAGAGGAAGAGGTGGAATAGTGAAATGCTTCACATGTGGAAAGGTCAGATACAAATATTATGAGTGTCCAGACAAAAAGAAAGAAGGTGGTGAAACTCACATTTCTGAAGCATAGAGGTGGAATGTTGAGGCAGAAGATGCTGAAGGTGGAAGATCGTTGATGATGCGAAAATTTCTCTTAACACCAGAGAAGGAGGTGGAGAGTTTGGTTCAAAGGAACAGTCTTTTTCAGACTGCTTGCAAAACCAAAGACAGGGTATGCAAAGTCATTGTGGATAGTGGTAGCACAGATAATCTCGTTTCTACAGAGATGGTAGAAAAGATGGAGTTGGAGACTATTGAACATCCAAGTCCATACAGAGTTTCATGGATACAAAAAGGACGTCAAGTAAATGTCACTAAATAATTTTTAGTTGAATTTAAAATAGGAGGGTATAAAGAAGAAATACTCTGTGATGTTATTCCCATGGATGTTTGTCATCTATTGCTGGGTAGACCGTGGCAGTATGATAGGAATGTGATTCATGATGGGAGGAAGAACACATACACCCTAGAGAAGAATGGGAGAACTCACATGTTGCTTCCAATCAAAGACAAGGAAGTAAAACCTAAAATAAGCAACATTGTACTTCTCATGAGTGGGAAGGAACTTCTTACAGAGGTTAATAAGAAGGAAGATCCACAATTCATTGTGGTCAGGAAGCCTAAAATTGTTTTAACTAGTACGAGGGTTGATGATTTACCGGAAGAGGTCCAGAAACTGTTGAAATCATTTGCTGACATAGTAGTGGATGAACTACCTCGTTCGTTGCCACCGATCAGAAGTGTAAGTCATCACATTGATCTCATACCTAGAGCTAGTTTACCAAATAAAGTAGCATATAGATTGACGCCGCAGGAGAATTAAGAAGTCAAAAGACAGGTCCAGGATTTAATGGACAAGGGGTTGATTAGAGAAAGCTTGAGTCTGTGTGTTGTTCCGACAGTCCTCAGTCTAAAGAAAGATGGAGGCTAGAGGATGTGTACTGACTCAAAGGAAATTAACAATATTACCATTAGGTATAGATTCCCATTGCCGAGAATGGATGATTTGATGGATTGCTTGAGTGGGGCCAACTTTTTTTCAAAGATTGATTTGAAAAGTGGATATCACCATATTCGTATGAGAGAAGGTGATGAATGGAAGACAACCTTCAAGACTAACGAAGGGTTGTATGAATGGCTTGTCATGTTGTTTGGCCTAACAAATGCACCGATCACTTTCATGAGGTTGATGAACGAAGTCCTGAAGGAGTTCATTGGAAAAGTTGTCATTGTGTATCTTGACAACATACTGATTTTCAGTAAAACAGAGGCAGAGCATCTCAAACATTTGGCTACAGTGATGCAGAGGTTACAACAAGAGAAGTTGTTGATAAACATGAAGAAATCCTCATTCATGAAGACATAACTCATTTATTTGAGATTTGTTATTTCTGCAGACAAGTTGAGGATGGCTCCAGATAAAGTGGAGGTGATTAAGAATTGGCCATCACCAAAAAGTATTTTTGAAGTTCGAAGTTTTCATGGATTGGCTAGTTTCTACCGGAAGTTCATCAAGAATTTAAGTGGAATTAGTGCATCGATGATGGACACAGTGAAGAAGAGACACAAGTATTTTCATTGGACAAAAGAGGCTGAGAAAAGATTCAATTTGTTGAAGAAGAAAATCACGGAACAACCAATTTTGGTGTTGCTGGATTTTAAAAAGACATTTCAGGTAAAATGTGATGCAAGTGGATTTGCAATAGGGGCAGTCTTGAGCCAAGAAGACAGGCCGATAGCATACTTCAGCGAGAAGATGAATGAATCGAAAGTGAAATACTCCATGTATGACAAGGATTTCTATGCTATTATTCAGGCATTGAAGAAGTGGAGACACTACTTGATTCATAAGGAGTTTGTCTTATTTAGTGACAATCATGCTTTGCAATTTCTGACTCAACAAGAGAACTTGAATCAAAGAGATGTAAAATGGGTTGAATACATGCAAAACTTTACTTCTGTAATTAATCATATTTATGGAACTTCTAACAAAGTTGTTGATGCTTTGAGTAGGAAATGTTTGTTGTTGCAGGAGTTCAGAGTCAAAACACTGGGTTTTGATGATGTCAGGGACATGTACAGAGATGATCCAGATTTTAAGGAGGCGTATGAAGTAGCTGAGAATCCAATTCTCAGGGATAGAAGTCAATGGACAGAATACATGATCCAGGAAGGATTATTATTTAAGGGTAATCAACTTTGTATTCCAAAATGCTCCATGAGGGAAAATTTGCTGAGGGAGAAACATAGTGGAGGATTGGTCGGGCATTTCAGTCATGACAAGACATTATCAAAATTAAACGAGTCATATTTTTGGCCAGGAATGAGAGCAGATGTCAAAATATTCGTGGACAAATGTAGAATTTGTCAGCATTCAAAAGGAAAGAGGAAGAATGAAGGCTTTTATCAACCGTTACCCATACTTGACAGGTCGTGGGATGAAGTCAGCATGGACTTCATATTGGGGCTGCCGGGAAAACAAAGAGGGTTTGACTCGATCTTTGTAGTGTTAGACAAATTTTCTAAGATGACACACTTCATACCATGTCAGAAAACCAGTGATGCAATTCACATTGCGAATATGTTTTTCAAAGATGTCATTCGACTTCACGACTTACCAAGGAGCATAGTTTCGGATCGAGACACCAAGTTCATGGGACACTTTTGGAGAACCTTATGGAAAAAGCTGGGAACAAACTTGTCATTCAGTTCATCTTATCATCCTCAGATAGATGGATAGACAGAAGTTGTGAACAGAAGTTTGGGAGACTTGTTGAGGAGCTTGGTGACAGAACACCACAGTCAGTGGGACAATATTTTGCCACAGGCAGAATTTTCTTTCAATGATTCAATCAACCGAAGCACAGGTTAGAGTCCATTCCAGATTGTTTATGGGATGGAGCCAAGAGGAGTATCTGAATTGACATATTCATAACAGAATGCAACTAGGAGTGCTAGTGCAGAGGATTTCATAGAAGCATTGAAGGAACTTCACAGCCAGGTGAAGGAGTGATTGCAGAACTCGAGCCAAGAGTATAAGTGCAAAGCAGATCAACACAGGAGACAAATTCAATTTGAGGTTGGTGATTTGATTCTGTCACATCTGAGAAAGGAAAGGTTCCTGAAGGGTACATATAACAAAATGAAGATGAATAAGATCGGACCATGTAAGGTCTTGAAAAAATTTGGGGCAAATGCTTATGAGATTGAATTACACGATGGGATAGGAAATTCTCTGATATTCAATGTCTCGTATTTATACCCATACAAAGCTGGAGAAGACAGTGAACAACCAGAGGTTCAGTGGACAAAACAGATGTGAGTTGCAGAGAAACCACAAATGGAAACCATACTAGACAAAAGAGTTAGCAAGAGGACCAGGAGAATAGAATACTTTGAATACTTGGTCAAGTGGAAGGGACATCCAGTTGAAGATGCCAGCTGGTAAAATGAAGCGAAGATCCAGAAGCATGGACAGACTATGCAAGAGCTCATGGATAGGAGCCCATGAAAAATTTCAAGCGAGGGAGTATGATGCAGGAGCATTGCCAACAACAAGCGAGCGTGGGGGCAAACTTAAATGCATTTTGGCACATGATAAATTGTTTGAAATTTTTTGAACTTTGATACGCCAAACTTAAATGACACAATTAAGAAAGGGTGTACTTATTGATTGTAATCAGACCTTGAGCGTCCTTCTCTCGTCTAAAGGATTAAGAGGCATTTATTCTAGTAAATGAAAGTAGGTAGATTTGAATTCTTAGATTAGAAAGTTTTAGGAGCCGGAGGGAAAACGGATATAAACACCCTAACTTGTATCATTGTAACATTAGTAGCATTATCAATCGAGAGAGCATAGAGAAGAAGAAGCAGAGAGTTGTGTAGAAGAACCCCATGTACAGAAGTTTTGGACTAATACAAAGATCTTTAGTTGAGACTCATGGTGTTCAATTGCTTTATGTGTTTATACATGTTGATTGATATGTTCTTGTTTACTCTCTGTTATGCATTTTCTTTGATGCGTGAATGTATGATTTCATGTTGAATGTCTGAAATCTGAAGAGAGGGAAGGTAAAGGATGAGTTTCAATTGTTTCTTTGTCTGAGCAAGAGTTTTCCTGCAAGGAGTGTAGTGAAATTGTCCGCAAGGTGTGCGTTGACAGAAGTCAGAGTTCATCTCTGAAAGATTAGGAGGGATAACATTGTTCTCATTCTCACAGAAGTGCAAGTTAAACACAAGAGCCGTGCAAAGTGTGTGTTGGCTGAGAAGATTCCCAGAGTTTGCAACCTGAGGGAGTTGTTAAAAAGACTGTTGTCGCAGGGAGTGCATAGAGTCAAAGAGGTTCAAATACTTGGAAGTATTTGAATAACTGTCGCAAGGAGTGCGCACAGGAATTTTCCCAAAGGAATTGAGGATTTTTTTAATCAAGATCAGGAGGGATAGGATCTTCGAAGCTTTCAAAGAAAATATCAAGAGGGCTAGTGCTTTGAAGTGTCAGAAGGAGGTGTAGCGACATTGTTTGTTGGTGGATAAGTTTCGTGAAGGCATACTTGTTCATTTCGCAGGAGTTGTTAAGGAGGCGTTGGATAGTCGGAATTCTCTGTGGAGGATTTGTGAAGTCTCGGAAGTTGTCAGATCTTGCAGAGGAGCAAGAAGGTTACAGTGAGTGTTTTTCTAAGTGCAAGCTTAGGAGAAATTGGGTCGTAGGATTTGAATCAATAGGGACTGTTGGATCACTCACGAAATCTCATTTCGAGGTTTCGGGAGTTGGAGAACTGAAATCCTTTCCTCAAGATTCGCGAGGTTGTGAAAGGTGAAGTCTCGAAGGGGTGAAAGGGTTTGTGTGGGCCATTTATTGGTGAAGCACATCGGAACTCGGTATTTCAGGGTTTCGTGGGTTGAAGAGCTGAAGGCTTAGCATCAAGATTCGCGAAGTCTGAGAAATCCAAAAAGGCGGGAAGTTCCATCGTGGGACCTGCGTTGACAACGTGTCAGAATTTCGCCATTTTGGCATATCGGAGGATAAGAGGTTGATACTTTTGTCCTGAGAGTCCCAAAGTCATGAAACCGTGAAAGAATCTGAGTTGTTCGCTTGAAGGAGGACACGTGTTGCGAGATCCTCTCTATCGGGGATTCGGGCATCGGCGTTCAAAGAACGAAGTCCTTCGAATACGCGAGTGGCGAAGTTATGAGAAAATCACAGTTGTCCATCAAAGGAGGAAAAGTGGCAGAGATCTAGGGATCTCGCAAACTCGGAGGTTCGTAGGGTGAGAGCCCAAGAGTTGGGCACTCCAAGTCATGAAATCATGAGGAGCGAGGATAGCCATTAGATCCAGGTCATACGAGGATCGTTGGATCAGGAACCCCATCGCATTCCGCGTGTTCAAGGGTTCGGAGGTTGAGAGGAGTTAGTTTCGATTGAAAAAGTTAAGAAGTGTCGAGAGCCGAGGCACAGAGGAAACACGTGGCAGAACCGTAAGGTGGGCCTGGGAAGTAGATCGGCGGACACACGTCACCTAGTGAAGGGAGTCAATGCTCCGTTGACTTCTCACGTCTCGGGGATTCACGAGATAAGAGTGTAAGAGTTCGAAATTCAAAATCATGAAGTCACGAGTAGCGAGAGTGTGAGGAGAAAAGTCAACATCGCTTCTCGGGATTTCGTAGAGGGAAGGTGCCAAGGTTGGACACTCGAACCCATGAGGCGGTGAATAGCGAAAGGTGCTAGCACTTATCCTAGTCGTCGATCGCGCATGGAGGGCACTGATGAAAGAAGAGATATACCCATTTCGTGATCTCAGGTATCGCAATATTGGAGAGGAAGAGTCGGGATCCATGACTCGCGAACTCGCGAGATTGCGAGCTGCGAAAAAGGACCTGTTGATCGATAAATTGCAGATTCCAGCAGGGAATCCGAAAGAGTCGATCCGGCTCAAAGGGGTTAAAGAACGATCCTATGAGTGGATCTCGGTCCTGAGGGATGATAGGTCTGCATCATATACCCAAAGGCTCCCTAGTCTCAAAATTGCACGCACTTAAGTTTGTTGCGCGCAGTATCCTGAAATGTGCACACTACATCATTTTAGTGAATAGTACATGTGCACACTATACCATGGAAAGTGCATACAAAAATGATATCAAACAACTCATAATCTTAAGTACATTTTCATTTACATTTACAATTGGGTTCTTCCTAGGGGTATTATAACATACAGGAAGAATACCCACAATTTTTTGACAATTTTGAAGAAAACATAATGAAAGACTCCATTTTGAGCAAGTAGAGTTCTTGAACCACATCTAAGAGTACTAGAAAACTATATTGGGGACAAAACTATATTGGGGACCCTGATAAAACAATGTCTCATTACTTGGATTAAACCTAATAAATGAATGGTACATTCCTTTTATTATCCTTGATAAAATAATGGTTTATTCATTGGGTCGGTGAGTTGAGGGGAACAATAGATTTTGGTTGGAGTTGTTGCTAAAGTTGTGAAAGTGCAAACTTTTGTTTTCTAATTATTGTAATGTAAATTTGAATATATGTATATCGACATAGTGTGCACCAAGGATGGATCAAAATTGTAAGGGAGGGGGAATGTAACATCCCCACTATAATCCCCAGTTTATTTAATGCTTAATGCAGATATAATTTGTGGCTACAATGAAGCTATGTAATATGTGAATTATATTTCTGAATGTTAATAATAAAATGTGATGCTAGCTGCTAAAGGGACATGGAAAAATATGGGGGGTGAATGGAAAAGAGAGGGGAGGGTCTAAGAGAATGATCAAGAGCAAGTCCAAGGGGGAATTACCCATGTATATTATTTCAACCCATTTTATTAAATTTTATATTGGTATATGAACCTTCTAAATTATGATTAAGTGTTCCCAAAGTCAATCATTTAATACATGTAAGAGGGTGGGTGTGAGAGGTCACATCCCAAAGTTATTGGGAACATGGGGGATGAGTAAGATTATCTTGGGGAAGTGTGCGAGTCAAGCAAGAAATCCAAATGATAGGAAATTTGTATGGGTAGCTAGAAACATTTTACACATAGAGATTTTATGCATGACCATCAAGTGGATAGCAAGGAAGAGAGTTTGGAGCTATTGCATCCATGGATGGAAAATTATAGAGCCTACTGGAGCATTTTTGCAGTTTTTTGGAGCTGAAGATTGAAGAATCAGGTTGCTACATCTGAAGAGTGAACTCCTGTGTGAGTTGCATCGTAAAAGTAAGTGTTTGTTGTTTTTTGTTGGTAGTTTTCCTAGTATCAAGTTTCCTTGAGTTACCAACTGAGAGATTCATGGTTACCTTTGATAGAGAGACCCTGATAAATGAATGGGAATCCCGAGGGACTGATATCAGTGAAGGGGTACATTCCTTAGGTTGGATAGGTCTAGAGGAAGAAATATGGTGGAAAATCAAGATAGTTGTAGGAGAATATTAGTGGGTTGTGAGTTTATGAGGTGTGAGTGGACAGAGAGAGACCACCTTCTTCTGTGGATTACTAGCCTCATATTAGGGGTTACTTTCTATTGATATTTGGAATATCAAGTCTATGGTTGGGTGGAACTTCCATCCCAAGCAATTGGTTTCACATCTATTTTGAAAGATAAGTGTTTTATCTTGTTATTGTGTTGTATTTATGAGTTAAATTGTTGTTCATGAACTCTATGTATTTGGGAATTAATTATATGTTGTTGTTCCAAATTAGTAATCTACATTAATGTTGTTTTTATATGCTATATATGCATTTTATTTATGGTAACATAAAGAAATTAAATCTATATCTAAATCATAGCTATTAAGATATAAGAAATTAATTAGTTAGCATAAATTTTAATTTTTAAGAGTATTCCTCATTGTAATGTCCCCGAGTTGGGTTTGGTGAAGTTACAACAAGGCAAGGCATGGGAAGGAATGAATGTAAATACCTAGACCATGACCTGTACCTAGAACTAGACATAGACCATGACTTAGACCTAGACCATGACTTAGACCTAGATCATGACCTAGACCTAGAGATTTTCTAGACTTGTACATAGACCTATACCTAGACCTAGACCTTTCCTAAACCTATAACTAGATCTGAACCTAGACCTACTCCTTGCCTAGACCTAGACCTACACATGGACCTAGACCTAGACATAGATGTATAGCTAGACCTAGAAAAGGAAAGGAAAGGTAATACATGGAAATGAAAGGCATGGCAAGGCAAGGAAATGTCATGCTAGACATGGAAAGGAAAGGAATGGTAAGGCATGGAAATACCTAGACCTATACCAAATTAATGGATTAGAAGAAGAAAATTGATTATAGGAAGGATTAAAGGAAGAAAATTGATTGTGTGTGAGAGAGGGGTGTTGGTAAGACAATCAATGGTGTTTACTAAGAAACAAAATTAAATTAAATTCACCAAAACACTAGCTATCAAAGAAAAAGAAAGCATGTAATAAAACTAGAATGAAATATAATATACTTCAACATTTAACAAGTTTATAACAAAAGTAGTGAATCAATACTAAGTTAGTCATATTTTGAGATAAAATATGCCAAATGAACGAATAAAGACTAGTAAACCATTAACTATTGATTGCATAAAATAAATATCATTAAACTATGCTAAATAGATGCAATATGCTAAACCCTAACAGATGAAAATGTAATTGATGCAACAATAACTATGTTAGATGATGATGCTAAGATAAAATGAAAGGAATTGCAATGGAAAGGAAAGGAAAAGAAAGTAAACGAAAAGGAAGGCAAGGCTAGAAATGTCTAGGAAAGGCATGGAAGGGAAACATGTATATGTAGATCCAGCTCTAGCTCTAGATCTAGGTTCATGGTCTAGGTCTAGGTCATGGTATTGGTCTATGTAAAGGAAAGGAAATGCAAGGAAATGAAATGAAAGGAAATGAAATTCAAGGAAAGGTAATGGCAAGGAAAGGAAAGGAAATACAAGAAATGGTAAGGCAAGGCAATGCAAGGAAAATAAAGGTTATACATGTAAGGGAAATGTCTAGGTATAACTATAGGTTCAGGCAAAGGTATAGGTCATGGTAATGGTGTAGGTCTAGCTCTAGGTCTAGTTCATGGTCTAGGTCATGGTGTAGGTATAATGCAAGGCAAGGCAAAGCAAGGAAAGGAAATGCAAGGCAAGACAATGCAATGCAATTCAAGAAAAGCGAGGATAAATATGGAAATTAATGTCATGGAAAGGGAATATCTAGGTCTATGTCTAGGTATAGGTATAGGTCTATGTATATTTCTTGGTCTATATCATGGTCTAGGTCTATATCTATGTCTAGGTCTAGTTCATGGTCTAGGTCTAGGTCTAGGTCTAGGTATAGGTAATGGTCATGGTATAGGTCTAGGTATAGGTCATGTGGTGCAAACGCGCCACCCAGGGCACGTCCGCGGTCACCAAGACCTTCTTCTTCACTGGCCCGAAGAGATAAATTTTCTCTTCAACTCCCTTATCAGAAGTTCTCGCACCCACAGAATGATCCTCGATGATCTCCCTTGTCGTATCGGGAAATCGGACCTCGCGTAGTAGCGAGTCCTATACTCGAGTCGCACTAAACTCCGAAACCCGATGAATATTCCCTTCGCACCTTTTTCTGTCCTTATCGGAGATTTCCCCATCGAGAAATTGGAACTTACGATGTCGTGGGTCACACACCTCACAGATCCCTGATTCCTGAACTTCGATGCCACCTGTCCTCAATCCACGGCAAAGCCCTGGGACCCACGCTCCCGTAGTGATCGGGAAATCGCGTTTCGAGAATTCGCGATTCCTGATGCACAAGTTCACAGACCTTGCCAAACCCCAAACTCCGATATACGACGCCACCTATCGTCACCTCAGGGTGAGGCTTAACACCCTGACACTTGTCTTCCACTCAACGTTATCGGGAAATCGCAAGTCGGAGGTTTGCGGTTTCAAATGCGCCAGTTCACAGGACTTCCAAAACTCTGAACCCCGACTCCACTGGATCCTTGGACACGTGTCCTTCCGATCAATGGCTCCGACTGCATCGGGAAATCGTCGATCGCGATTCCTTGTTGCAAGTGCTTTACACTCCTGGAAACCCTGACGTATTAAATCCCGAATTCTACCTGGGTGTCTGACGCGTGTCCTCGCTATTGGAAGGTTCTAATCGCCCATCAGAATATCGTGGATCATGATTTCAATTTGCTTAAGTTCTATGTCATCAAAAATCCTAAATTCCCGATGGACTAAACCCCAATGGTGCCTGTCTCCTTGACACATGTCTTGCCGAGATCAACGGCTAGGATCTTCTCTCGGAATTTCGAGACTTTCAAGGTCTCGATTCTCAACCTTATGAAAACCCCGATGACTCTGAAATCCCGATGACTTCTCCTCTGCTCACTGGGGCTTAAACCCTGTGCAACTCTCCGAGATCTGATGACTGGCAGGATTTCTTCAATCTCTTCGATGAATCTTGGCCATCAATTCCTCCCTCTCGAGGATCTCCTGAGAACGGCTAAGTGTTCCTTCTCAGCACTTGTTCTCTGACGTCTGCGCTGGCATCTCTCGCTTGAACCCTCCTTGGCACAGCTCCTGTGATTCCTTTCAACTATGTCATAGAGGTGCTATACCTCCTGATATTTTCCACTCTGATTCTCTCAGAAGGAACTTGCGCGCACTCCTTGCGGAAACCCTGTAAACACTTCAAGTGTTCAGCCTTCTTCGACTCTGCGCAACTCCTGCAGCAGTAGTCCTTGGCTTCCTCTTCTCAGGTTAACAACTGAGACTTCCTCCTTCAGCCCGAACCTCCTTTGCATGGCTTCAACAACCTTAATCCAATTCTGGAGAAATGAGAACAAAGGTTAAACTACTGAGCCTCCATCAACGCACTCCTTACGGATGAATTCGACTGCACTCTTTGCAGGAATATCCTAGCTCAGATAGAGAAACAATTGAAACTCATTCCTTCTCCTATTCAGATTTCAACTGAAACAGGAAATCACATGCACAACATATACAAAGAAATGCATAACAGAAGCAAACATTCATGAGCGTTATACACAGAGAAAACAACACAAACCATGTGCTTGAATCAAAGTTTCATTCTATTAATTCAAACTACCTGTACATGGGTGTTCTTCATACAATTCTCTATTTTTTTCCTCTCTTTTGAATGCTTGATTGATAATAATACCAAGATACAATGAGGGTGTCTATATCCGTTTTCCCTCCTTCCATCTAAGACTGTCTAATCTAGAAATAAACTCTACCTACCTGCATTAACTAGATTAAATGCCTCCTATTTGTTCCAGACAGGAGCGTATGGCTTGAGGTCTGATACATCATACTAAAGGCGCTACTTCATAAAGGTTCATTTAATACTTGCGCTACATTCCCAAAGCTCTTTTCAAAATTTGATTTTGTTTATTCCAGCTGATCTTTCGCTTGATGTGCTGGCTCGCTTGCTGAGTTGGCGATGCTCCTGCATCATACTCCTCGGCTTGAAAATTTTCATGGGCTCCTATCCATGAGCTCCTGTACGTTTTGTCCATGCCTTTAGATAACTTCTTCTGTCTCCTAGCTGGCATCCTCCACTGGGTGATTCTTCCATTTCACCAGATACTCGAAGTATTTCTTCCGTCTGGTCTTTTTGCTCACTCTTTTGTCAAGTATATGTTCCATCTGTGGCTTCTCTGCAATCGGCATCTGCTTCCCACTGGATCTCTGGCTGCTCATCATTTCCAGTCCCTACTTCCTCAGCTTTATATGAATATAAGTCTTAAATATTGAATGTCAGAGATATTCCGATGTCATCCGGCAATACAATCTCATAAGCATTTTCTCCCAGCTTCTTCAGGACTCTGCATGGCCCAATTTTCTTCATTTTCAGTTTGTTGTATGTTCCCCTTGGGAACCTTTCTCTCCTCAGGTGTGCTAGAACTAGATCACCAACCTTGAATTGAAGTTGTCTCCTATGCTGATCTGCTCTGCACTTGTACTCCTGATTTGTTTCCAGCAATCGCTGCTTCACTCTGTTGTGAAGTTCTTCCATCGCCTGTGTGAATTGTTCAGTTCTTGCACTCTTTGTCATCATCTGCTCTGAATCCCTCAGTTCATATAC
Source organism: Picea engelmannii (assembly GCA_009831015.1). NCBI lineage: Eukaryota > Viridiplantae > Streptophyta > Pinopsida > Pinales > Pinaceae > Picea > Picea engelmannii. The sequence continues at coordinate 413,378 of ML776745.1, read as the reverse complement.
TCCTCTTGGCTGCCTGCCATAAAAAAATTCAAAATGGGCTTTTGCCTATGCTCCTATTCACGGAATCATTGAATGCAAACTCTGCCTATGGCAACACATTGTCCCAACTGCTATGGTGCTCTGTCACCAAGCTTCTTAATAAATCTCCTAAGATTTTGTTTACCACCTCTGTTTGCCCATCCTTCTAGGGATGATAGGCTGAACTGAACATTAAGTTAGTTCCCATCTTCCTCCAGAGTGTCCTCCAGAAATGTCCAATGAAATTTGTATCCATGTCCGATACTATGCTTCTGGGTAAACCATGAAGTCTAACAATATCCTTGAAGAACAAATTTTTGATATGTGTTGCATCGCTGGTCTTATGGCATGGTATAAAATGTGCCATTTTGGAAAACCTGTCGACCACTACAAAGATTGAATCATGTCCTCTTTGCGTCCTCGACAACCCTAATATGAAATCCATGCTAATTTCATCCCACGACCTGTCAGGTATGGGTAAGGATTGATAAAATCCCGCATTCTGCTTTCTGCCCTTCAAATGCTGACAAATCCTGCACCTGTCAACAAAATTTTTGACATTTGTTCGCATTCTCAGCCAGAAATAGGCTTCACTCAACTTTTCAAACATTTTATCATGTCCAAAATGCCCCGCTAATCTGCCACTATGCTTTTCTTTTAGCGGATTCTCCCTCATGGAGCAATGTGGAATGCATAACTGATTTCCTCTGAATAACAGTCCATTTTGGATCATATAATCCATCCACGGGCTTCGGTCTCTGAGAACTGGATTCTCAACTGCCTCGTATGCCTCTGCAAAATCTGCATCACCTGCATACATGTCTTTAAGATTTTCAAAACCCAAGGTCTTGACTCGAAACTCCTGCAGCAACAAACACTTCATGCTCAAAGAATCAGCCACTTTGTTAGCAGTCCCTGAAATGTGTTTAATGACAAATGTAAAATTCTGCATATACTCTACCCATTTAGCATGTTTCTGATTCAGCTTCTCGTGCTGAGTCACAAACTGTAATGCATGATTATCACTATACAAAACAAATTCTTTTGGCATCAAATAATGCCTCCACTTCTTCAATGCCTGTATGATAGCATAAAATTATTTATCATACGTTGAATACTTCACCTTGGCTTCATCCATCTTCTCGCTGAAATATGTGATTGGTCTATCCTCCTGGCTTAAGACCGCTCCTATGGCAAAGCCACTTGCATCACATTTCACCTGGAAAAGTTTGGAAAAATCTGGCAACACCAAAATCGGTTGTTCGGTGATCTTCCACTTCAACAGATTGAAGCTTTCCTCTGCCTCTTCAGTCCAATGAAAATATTTATGTCTTTTCTTGACTGTGTCCATCATTTCTGCACTAATTCCACTGAAGTTCCTAATGAATTTCCTATAGAAACTTGCCAATCCATGGAAGCTTCTTACCTCGAAAACATTCCTCGGTGATGGCCAATTCTTAATCACCTCTATTTTACTTGGATCCATCTTTAATTCATTTTCCGATATGACAAACCCCAAGTAAATGATTTCTCTCTTCATAAATGAAGACTTCCTCATGATGATTAACAACTTCTCTTGTTGTAGTTTCCTCATTACTGCAGCTAAATGCTTTAGATGCTCTTCTTTTGACTTGCTAAAAATTAATATGTCATCCAAATAAACAATGACAAACTTACCAATAAACTCTTTCAGCACTTCATTCATCAGCCTCATGAATGTACTTGGTGCATTCGTCAAGCCAAACGGCATGACTAGCCATTCGTACAAACCTTCGTTAGTCTTGAAGGTTGTCTTCCATTCATCGCCTTCCCTCATGCGGATCTCATGGTATCCGCTTTTCAAATCCACTTTTGAAAAAAAAATTGCCCCGCTCAGGCAATCCATCAAGTCATCCATTCTTGGTAGTGGAAATCTATATATGATGGTGATTTTGTTAATGGCTCTAGAGTCTGTACACATTATCCATCCTCCATCCTTCTTCGGACTCAGTACCGTTGGAACAGCACACGGACTAAGACTTTCCCTAACTAGTCCTTTATCCAGCAGCTCCTGTACCTGTCTTTTGACCTCCTCATTCTCCTGCGGTGTCAACCTGTACGTTTCTTTGTTTGGAAAACTTTCTCCTGGTATGAGGTCTATATGATGGCTTATGCTCCTCATCGGCGGAAACGAATGAGGTAATTTTTCCACCACTATATCAGCGAACTCTTTCAGTAGTTCCTGAATTTCCTTTGGCAGATCATCCACTCTTGTGCTCGTCAAAACAACCTTCGGTTTCCTGACCACAAAGAATTGTGGATCTTCCTTCTTCTTTACTTCTGCCAGAAGTTCCTTCCCACTCATGAGAAGTACAATATTCCTCAGTTCTGGTTTTACTTCTTTATCCTTAATTGGATTCAACGTATGTGCTCTTCCATTTTTTTTCAAAGTGTACGTATTCATCTTCCCATCATGAATTACATTTCTGTCATATTGCCATGGTCTGCCTAGCAATACATGACATCGCATAAAATCCTATCATTGTATCTCCCTATCTTGATGTCAACTAAGCACTGTTTAGTGACATTTACCTGATGTCCCTTCTGCATCCATGAAACTTTGTATGGCCTCGGGTGATCTATTGTTTCCAGCTCCAGTTTATCCACCATATCGGTCGAAACGAGATTGTCTGTGCTTCCGCTGTCCACAATGACCTTGCACTTCCTGTCTTTGGTCTTGCATGTGGTTCTAAAAAGTCTGTTTCTTTGAACTGCTTCCTCCACCTCCTTCTCGGGTGTTAAGAGAACCTTACGCATCATCAACGACCTTCCATCTTCTGCGTCTTCTTCCTCAGCATCTCGCCTCCATGCTTGGGCGACATGAGCTTCTCCTCCATCCTTCCTCCTATCTGGACAATCAACTGCCTTGTGTCCATTCTTTGCACATATGAAGCATGTGATGACTCCACCTTTGCCTCTTCCTCTACCTCTGGTACGAGGAAATGTGTTCGCATTAGCGTATCCTCCGTCTTGTTCTATCTGCGCCCTTCGTTGTTCATCATGCTGGCCTCGCTGTGAACTTCCACCTCTTTCTGTTCTCATATGAGGCTTTTTCTAGTCATCCTTAGATTTTTGGAACCTATCTTGAGCAATAGACTTACCTTTTGGTTGGCTCCTACCTCGGCCTCCCTGTCCTGGCTTACGACTTAGCTTTTCCTCAGCTTTTAACGCCATATGATATGCATCCTCTACTGTTCGGATGGTTTCCATACTCATTTCATCCTGGATATCGTATCTTAAGCCATTCATATACCTGGCTACTTTTTCATCATCGCTCTCCTGATGACCCGCTCTGATATTGAGCTTGTAAAATTCTTCAGTGTATTCCTTCACCGTCATCAATTTCTGTCTCAGGTTCTGTATCCTCCTGAACAATGTGATTTGATAATCCCTTGGGATGAACTTTTCTTTCATCTTCGCAACCATTCGATCCCAACTTTTAATCTTTTGCTTACCTTTGCAGCGTCTATCTGCTTGAAGCTCGTCCCACCATAATGTTGCATGTCCCTTCAATTTGGTGACAGCATGTCTTACTTTTTTATCCTTTTCGATATCCTCATAATCAAAGTAGGTGTCAAGAGCTCTAATCCAATCCAACAACTCTTCTGCATCCAGATTTCCTTCATAATTCAGAATGTCCATCTTTGTCTTTGAACTCATCCGGACGATAGCTTTCATTAATCACTCATTTGTTGCATCTTCCGCTGGGATTTCTCCTGCTCCCTGTCCAGTGTCACCTTCATCCTCGGATTCACTGGTATCTCCTACATTAGCTTTGCGCCTTTTCTTTACTCCCATATCCACAATCATAGAGCGTAATTCCTGCAGTTGTCTTTCTACTTCCAGATTCTTCCCTGGCCTACCTCTTTCTCTGGATGATTCCCTTTCCCCCTCTGGGTTGGGTGATTGTCTATCTCTTCTCCTTGGTGGCATAGTGAATTTTCTCTTCTCCTCTGTTACAGAAAACAGAGAGATTTTCTGGCTCTGATACCACTTGGTGCAAACACGCCACCCAGGGCATGTCCACGCTCACCAGGACCTTCTTCTTCACTGGCCCGAAGAGATAAATTTTCTCTTCAACTCCCTTATCGAAAGTTCTCGCACCCACAGAATGATCCTCGATGATCTCCCTTGTCGTATAGGGAAATCAGACCTCGCGTAGTAGCGAGTCCTATACTCGGGTCGCACTAAACTCCGAAACCCGATGAATATTCCCTTCGCACCTTTTTCTGTCCTTATCGGAGATTTCCCCATCGGGAAATTGGAACTTACGATGTCGTGGGTCACACACCTCAGGGATCCCCGATTCCCAAACTCCGATGCCACCTGTACTCTATCCATGACAAAGCCCTGGGACCCACGCTCCCATAGTGATTGAGAAATCGTGTTTCGGGAATTCGCGATTCCTGATGCACAAGTTCACAGACCTTGCCAAACCCCGAACTCTGATATACGACGCCACTTGTCATCACCTTAGGGTGAGGCTTAACACCTTGACACCTGTCTTCCACTCAGCGCTATCGGGAAATCGTGAGTCGGAGGTTCGCATTTTCAAATGTGCCGATTCACAGGACTTCCAAAACTCCGAACCCCGACTCCACTAGATCCTTGGACACGTGTCCTTCCGATCAACGGCTTCGACCGCATTGGGAAATCGTCGATCGCGATTCCTTGTTGCAAGTTCTTTACACTCCTAGAAACCCCAACGTATTAAATCCTGACTTCTACCTGGGTGTCTGACGCGTGTCCTCGCTATTGGACGGTTTTGATCGCCCGTCGAAATATCGCGGATCACGATTTCAGTCTGCTTAAGTTCTGTGTCCTCAAAAATCCCAAATTCTCGATGGACTGAACCCCAATGGTGCCTGTCTCCTTGACACGTGTCTTGCCGAGATCAACGGCTAGGATCTTCTCTCAGAATTTTGAGACTTTCAAGGTCTCGATTCTCAACCTTATGAAAACCCCGATGACTCTGAAATCTCAATGACTTCTCTTCTGCTCGTTGGGGCTTAAACCCTGCGCAACTCTCCGAGATCTGACGGCTGGCGGGATTTCGTCAATCTCTTCGGCGAATCCTGGCTGTCGATTCCTCCCTCTCGAGGATCTCCTGAGAACGGCTAAGTGTTCCTTCTCAGCACTTGTTCTCTGACGTCTGTGCTGGCAGCTCCTGCTCGAACCCTCCTTGGCACAGCTCCTGTGATTCCTTTCAACTATGTCATGAAGGTGTTATACCTCCTTATCTTTTCCACTCTGATTCTCTCAAAAGGAACTTGTGCGCACTCCTTGCGGCAACCTTGTAAACACTTCAAGTGTTCAGCCTTCTTCAACTCTGCACAACTCCTGCAGCAGCAGTCCTTGGCTTCCTCTTCTTAGGTTAACAACCGAGACTTCCTCCTTTAGCCTGCACCTCCTTTGCATGGCTTCAACAACCTTAATCCAATTCTGGAGAAATGAGAACAAAGGTTAAACTATTGAGCCTCCATCAATGCACTCCTTGCGGATGAATTCGACTGCACTCTTTGCAGGAATCTCCTAGCTCAGATAGAGAAACAATTGAAACTCATTCCTTCTCCTATTCAGATTTCAACTGAAACAGGAAATCACATGCACAACATATACAAAGAAATGCATAACAGAAGCAAACATTCATGAGCATTATACACAGAGAAAACAACACAAACCATGTGCTTGAATCAAAGTTTCATTCTATTAATTCAAACTACCTGTACATGGGTGTTCTTCATACAATTCTCTATTTTTTTCCTCTCTTCTGAATGCTTGATTGATAATAATACCAAGATACAATGAGGTGTCTATATCCATTTTCCCTCCTTCCATCTAAGACTGTCTAATCTAGAAATAAACTCTACCTACCTTCATTAACTAGATTAAATGCCTCCTATCTGTTCCAGACAGGAGCGTATGGCTCGAGGTCTGATACATCATACTAAAGGAGCTCCTTCATAAAGGTTCATTTAAGACTTGCGATACATTCCCAAAGCTCTTTTCAAAATTTGATTTTGTTTATTCCAGCTGATCTTTCGCTTGATGTGCTGGCTCGCTTGCTGAGTTGGCGATGCTCCTGCATCATCATGTTATAGGTCTCATTCAAGGAAAGGAAATGCATGGTAAGGAAATAGAAAGAAAAGGAAATGAAAAGGCAAGGAAAGTTAGTGAAATGGAATGCAAATAAATTCTAGACATGGAAAATCATGGAAAGGAAAGGTATAGGTCTAGGTCTATGTCGAGGTCTAGGTCATGGTCTAGATCTAGGTATAGGTCATGGTCATGGTATAGATATAGGTATAGGTCTAGGTCATGGAATAGGTATATTTCATGGTCCAGGCCTAATTCAAGGCAAGGCAATGCAAGGGAACGCAATGCAAGACATGGAAAGGAAAGACAAGGAAATCCAAGGAAAGGAAAGTCTGGACATGGAAAGGAAATGCATGGAAAGTAAATTTTTGGGTCTAGGTATAGGTCTAATTCATGATCTAGATTTAGGTATAGGTCATGGTTGAGGTCATGGTCATGTTCTAGGTATTTTAATTTTACAACAACACAATTTTTTCTTTTTTGTATAATGATGAGAAATTTTGGAACTTGATTCTTCATGTGGTGGAATAATAGCCTTTAAGGATTGTTGTAAAATAAATTTGTGAACCTAAATTTATATTTTTTCACACATATTTCACATATACATGCTCACATTGTGAATCATTAAGTACTTATGTGATGAACTTGTAACTTTTTATTATTTAACTCATATTCATGATTCATTTCATAAACATAATGGGATTATGATGATTCTAGTTGCAAGGACAAACTCTGAGTTCATTTGAGTACATTATATCTTGAATGGATGTTGTTGTTTTAATTTCACAAATTACATCATTGCAAATACAAGGAAAGTCAAGGAAAGGCAAGACATGGCAAGGTGTTATGTACAAAATGCTTAAGATATCATAATAGAATATAAGTACACACCATGTACATCAATGTGAGAATGCAGAACATATCCAATATAGATCAGAGAGATAAGTTACACAATAACTCCTTATAGAATAGGAGAAACTCCTCCAAATTCCCAGACACATTCATACATCACAATTCACATATCTTGAATAATGAATACAATATCTCTATATATACCTATTTACACACTACACATGAGGCCCTTTAACTATCAGGTCGACCCTATTACATGTATAATTACTTATTATATTTACATTTCTATCTTTATATGCCCCCCTTAGGGTCTTATCATTTATATATTTACCCCCACATAGGCCCCTCTTGGGTCATAACATAGTACCCTCCTTCAAAAAGATTTGTCCTAAAAGCTTTGAAATTAAATCCTTCACATGTGGTGAAACCATGTAATATGTTTTTCTTATGATCCTTATTTTTTCATTCCACTGATGATGATATATCCATCCAAAATCAATTATTTTCGATCTTAATCTGTGGTCTCTAGTTATTGCATAATTTTATTTCCTTTGATTCCATGTACTGTTGTTGTAACTTCTCCATTTTATAGAGGTTGTTGGTCTTTGATAATATCTTGTTGAAGAGTGGTTTTGTGATTCCTTCTTCCATGAATATTGACAAGTATTCCATATTATTCCTCGATAATGATGATATTGAACTTCTTGTCCTCCTTGAAATATTTCCTGATAATGAGGTTGTCGGTATGGTTCCACATTTGACGGTTTTGCTTCAATCTGCAAGTGAATTTCATCTATATTCCTTTCATAGAAAATGGAATCCTCTATCTTTTTTATTTCTCTTTTATTTCTCTAGCCTTAAATATAATAAAATCATATTTAACATGTACATTCTCTAGATGAATTTAAACTTCTTCAATCATCTTTTGGTGACCTTCTTGAATCTTATATTCTTTCTCCTTTTGAAGTTGCAATGTGACCATATTTATAAAATTATGCCATCCTTCTTCAATTTTGAATTGCATTTCTGATTTTTCCTCACAATATTTAGGGATTCCTCAAAATTCATGCAAATTTTCTCCTCAAGTCCTTTGGTAGATTCTCCATCCAAGATCATCATTTCTTCTTGATTTTCATAATTTCTCTTTTCTTCTTTCAATCTCTTAACCTCATATAGTATTTTTTTATTATGGTTTCATAATCTACATATCTCTTCATCTTTCTTCTTCAAATATTCCCTTGACTCATTCTTTTCAAAATTTCCTTTTCTAATATTTTCTTGCTTTAAGTTTTTAACCTCCTTAATGAGTGATTCGTTAAGGGATTGTTTATTGGTGAACTCATCATCTTTATTAATAATGTATTTTCTTAGTTCTTAATTATCCTTCTTCAATTTGTAAACTATTTCTTTTGATTCCTTCAATTCCACTTGAATTTTATGCATATCCTCCATTTTTAAGTCTTTGGCCCATATTTTTTAGAAAAAACATTCAAATACTTCCCATGTGATATTTTTTCTAGTATATTTATCAATAGTCATCCATCATTCCAAAGATTCACCCCAAAAAAGATTAATTTCCAAAAGAGGACCAAATTCATTTTTCTTTATCATTCTCAACCATTCCATAGGATTGATTTCATCTTTATCTTCATTTCTTGTAAACGGAGCTATTGCCATTGATTCTTAATTGAGTTCTAACCCCAACCCTCAACTTAAAACCTCAGTATATTAAGGATAATGATCTCAATTAGTTATAATCCTTTTTCCAATATAATATTATATTTTTTCTCTTTCCAATGTATTTTTAATTAGCTCAATTGAACATTCCAATTAAACGTTATGATAGTTTTAAGTGAACATATCTTTGAAACCATGATTTGGAACATGTTCTTATGGTTGACCTTCCTTCTGATTTATTTCTGAAATTTCTGAAATTTCAGCCCTTCTAAGTCTGAAATTTTGGCATGTAGTACTATGATATTCCTCTCTATAATGCCACAGGTCTGACCAAAATTTGATGGCCAAGTGAAATTTATGATAAATTTCCAAAACCTTGCTAAGTTTTTGAATTTTTTGGAGAGCGAACTTGTACAAAATTCCACACATCCAATATTTAATACATGATTCGAAAATTTGTAACAAAAATATTTCAGACTATCCTCTTTAAAATGCAACCATTATCACTTGATTTTGATCTCATTGAAAAATATATGACTTTTTTACCCAAAATACTTGTTTGAGACTAGTTATAGGACTAGTAAAAAACCCTATCTTCCACAAGGTATATCTCCGAGAGTATAACGACCCATAAGTTAGAATTTTTACAATAGGTACATTTATATGTCATATAAATAGCCTCCAAGTTTCACTTTCTGAAGTATCCCTAAAAAAAGTTATAGTGAAAATGCTAAGGTGACTCTCTTGGAGAAGAAAAATGCTAGGATCGATGCTCTGATATCAAATGTTGTGTACAAAATGCTTAAGATATCATAATAGAACATAAGTGCACACCATGTACAATAATGTGATCATGTATCACAACTCCAATATATATAATAGAGATAATTTACACAATAACTCCTTATATAATTGGATAAACTCCTCCAAATACCCAAATACATTCATACATCACAATTCATGTGTCTTCAATAATGAATACATGATATCTATATATACCTATTTACACACTATACATGAATCCCCTTAGCTATTAGTTCAACCATATTACATATATATTTACATATTACATGTACATTTATCCCCATATATGTTTTGAAAAGATCTTTTAAACGACAATGGTTGAGTTATTATACATGAGTTATTTTACCATTTAGGAAACTAATTAAAGAGGAAGAATTATTAATGAAACATGATGGCCATAAAGAAATATACATATTTTAACATAAGCATGAAGAACATCAAACCATAAACACCAAACTGATAACAAAGTTTGACAATCTCGCCTACGTCTCTGGGCCTTTGTCTTAGTGGGTGAGGCTTTATTATTTGTGTTCGAAGATTTAAAAGTACACCATAACAGTTCCAAAAGAATTACAAACTAATATGGTCTTCTTCTACCAAATCTCTAGAACCTAACAAAACTGATGGCACTGAAATCGAATGAACGCGACTCCCAGAAATGGCCTGCAAAGGTGTTATCCCCAATGGCTTCCATGCATAAAAATGGCTTTGGGTCAACAATCCTTCAACATTTTCCTGTTATGAACCTCCTTTTATGGCTTCAAGAACCTCTGGTTTATATAGACTAGGAGTGGGTAAAAACCTCCCAACTTCTCCCCAAGATTTGGCCTCAAAAAGAGCCCAAGATCCTCCAAAAATGGATTAAATCTTCCTAATCTGATGATAAAATCAATAAAAATCATACAATATAGTATAAAATCCACTTATTGGAAAAAATAAAGGGTACAACCCCCTTCCTCTGTGCTACTGGTCATGTGGGCACCTCCATGTGGCCCTGGACTTGCGCTAGTTCTTTGGCCCCCTCTTGGATTCTGGCTCCTGGTTACATGTATAGGCCATATGGTCGTGGGCTACAAGCTCCACACACCCCATTTATTAGCCCCTTGGTCATAGGCCTATGGTTACACCCTTAGTCGGTGGGCTAGCTCGACCGACCAGGGCTAACCCCTTATCCGCGCCAACAAATTATGCATAGTCGAGTCATATGGAGCAGTTATGTGATCGGGATCTGGGGCTAGAGTATTTTCCATAACCGCGTGCAAGTTTATGTATGGAGAAGGGTCTCGTGGTAAGGTTACATGGAGCATCCTTCGGGGGCTACCGCTTATCCCTAGCCCTTACTTCGCCCAAATATTAATACCATACACTTTAAATAACTTTTTTATACCATGGTAATCAGGGAACACCATGGACAGGCTGGCTAGCCCGGTATTGCCAAACCATTAGCCCAGAGGAGAGGTCATAGGGTCGACTCCCATGAACCCAAACTTTTGCCAATAAAAATGACCAATGTATGGGTGCCATGTGGAAGCCCATGACTGGGCCACGTGGCACCAAGCTATTCATTGAATATATGCCACATGTCAACCCTCAATTCGACCACCTGTCATACCCAATCAACACATCTTCCTCGTCACCCAGCTACCACATGTCTATACAGACCATGCCACTTCAGCCTGTGCCACATGTCACCCTTGCAATGGTGCCACATGTCACACTCTAACTCATCCACCTGTACCTGCCACATCAGCTCCAATGCACCCTACCACTTCAATTGTGCATACATACGGCTTATACATTCAGCTTCCACATCAACACTATATGGACTGTATAGACTGTACAATCAACATCTTTTTTTCCTGTTTGAATAAATGAACATATCACGATATCTGGAGCATATGACGTTTGTTTTAGCCTGTTCAAGTTGTGTTGGGTTTGAATCAACGACTTCTACGCACATGTTTGTTTTCAATTCATTCTGAGAATTTTGTGTTTTAGGCCTTCTTGGACCTATTTTGGCCCCGAGATCTAATTCTAGATCATGCCTCCCCACTAAAGACCTTTTGGTCCTCCAAACATTTACTGACCAATTATCAAGTGCGAGATAGGACACCCCACTTTTTCTCTGTCTTTAAACATTGTCCTGTGCACCTGTCTCATCAAGATCAACTGTAAAACAATCATGATAATTGACAACATATTGTTAGCCATTTGTACTCTGTCACATCTTACTGAAGCCACTATCATCCATGTTGAAAACATTACTAATGATAACATCAGAAATATGACTGCAAATGCACTAATATGTTTGTAGTATTTTCACGACATAAGCTTATCTTGAAGCAAAGTGTGATTGATCTTCCATTCTACAATCATCTCATGTTCTTTCTTAAGATCAATTACTTGATTTGAAACAATTATAGGTGTGTTTCTTGCATGAGCCACATTTCTTAATTGCTCCATTGTTTGAAGAGATTTATTTTCCTTTAAATGATGAGCATGAACCACATATTCTTTTCCTGCTTTGATTAAGTGATATTGATTATGTTCCCTGTAGAAGATTGCTTTACGATCATAAAAGTAAGGAATTCCTAAGACCATTCCACATTCATTGAGTGGCACCACATCGCATGTTACCTCATCCACAAACTTATATGAAATTGCAAACTTTAATGTGCATTGTTTTGTTATGTGCAATTGATGATTATTTCTTATCCATTTAAGTGTGTAAGGCTTTTGATGCATCTGAGTGTTTAATCCCAATTTTTTAACCACTTCCTTTGAAATCAAGTTATATTGAGATACACTATCTATCAATGTGTCGACCTTAGTGTGCCTCATTATGACCCTTAAATGACACAATTTACTTCTAGAATCAAATCCATCACCAATTTTACCTGCCAAACCAACCAATGAGACTTTAGATTCATCACCTAAATCTGATCCCAATTATTTTAGTCATGATTCTGTTGCAACTGTTTGCCTCCCTTTTCTCTCTTTGAACCACTTTGGTCTCTTCTCGGGATGCAATTTCCATAAATGGTCCTCATCATGCCCTTCTTTTTTGCAATGCTTGCAAGAGGGTTTCTCTTCCTTTATTTCCACTGAATTTTCCTTCTTTCCATTCAACTTCCTTTTGTCCTCTTTCCTTGAAGATGATTCCCCTAATACACCAACCCTTATTTTCCCTACCTCAATGTATGTATCTTGAACAGAAACCTCATCAATATTAGTAGTTCCAAACATAAATACAATGTTATGAATATGTGTAGGTAAACCTCCTATATACTTCATAAGAGTTTCTTGGGTATGTAAAGGAATATCTAACATCAATACCGTTTTACAAAATCCATCTATGTATTCTTTCATTGTTTGTATATTTCTTAGTTTAATACCTTTCCATTCAATTAATGCCTTCTCTTTATAACCCAAACGATAGAATTGTTTTCTAAGTGCAGAAACAAAAACTTGCCATGATGGAAATACATCACCCACTTGTTGCATGCCATTTTGCAACTTGCTTTGCCACTAGATGAGTGTTGTGTCTACAAGTCTAAGCGATTCCAACTTGATTTGAGTGGCCTCATCCTTGATTTGTTGCACACTACAATAAACCTCCATCTATCTGACCCAATTATCAAGTCTCGCTGCATTAACTTCATCATCATACACGGGTAATTCAAATTTTACAACAATCTTAAGTAAAGGCATTTCCTGTTTATGTTTATGGGAATGTTTTCTTCCAATGGATTTAGAACTTGAACTTGAAGAAGAAGAAGTTGATGGAGAAGAAGGAGGTGAAGGAGGAATTTGAGGAGGATCATCTCCTTCTTCACTTTTAACCTTTGAATATTCACCTTGATTCAGTCTCTTCTATTCCAAGTAATCCTCATATAGAACCTTCATCATCTTCAACATGGCGAAGAAAGTTTTTCGAAACTCTTTCTCCTCGTGAGAAAGTCCCTCTCCTGATGCCATCTTCTCACTTTGAGAAGTTATCTTTTTCAATCCAATCAATGGATTCTCTTCAACAAGATCACCTTCACCATGATTCATCATTTCCCTGGTAATCATGCAAACTCAAAAACCAACCGTCAACTAACTTTGTTACCACTTGATCCGAAAAGATGTTTTAAACGACAATGGTTCAGTTATTATGCATGAGTTATTTTACCATTTATGAAACTAATGAAAGAGGAATAATTATTAATGAAACATGAAATCCATAAATCAATATACATATCTGAACATAAGCATGAATAACAACAAACCATAAACACCAAACTGATAATGGAGTTCGGCAATCTCGGCTACGTCTCTGGGCCTTTGTCTTAGTGGGTGAGGTTTTCTTATTTTTGTTCGAAGATTTTAAAGTACATCATAATAGTTCCAAAAAGACTACAAACTGATTTGGTATTGTTGTACTAGATCTCTAGAACCCAACAAAACTGACGGCACTAAAATCGGATGAACGAAGCTCCCAGAAATGGCCCGCAAAGGTGATATCCTCAATGGCTTCCCTGCATAAGAATGGCTTTGGCTCAACAATCCTTCAAAATTTTCCTATTTCGAACCTCCTTTTATGGCTTCAAGAACCTATGGTTTATATAGACTAGGAGTGGGTAACAACCTCCCAACTTCTCCCCAAGATATGGCCTCAAAAAGAGCCCAAGATCCTCCAAAAATGGATTAAATATCCCAAATCTGCTGAGAAAAACAATAAAAATCATACAATATAGTATAAAACCCACTTATTGGAAAAAATCAAGGGCACAACCCCCTTCCTCTGTGCTTATGGTCATGCGAGCGCCTTCATGTGGCCCTGGACTTGTGTTAGTTTGTTGACCCCCTCCTAGATTCTGGTTCATGGTTACATATATAGGCCATATGGTTGCGAGCTACAAGCTTTGCGCACCCCATTTCTTAGCTCCCTGGTCATAGGCCTATGGTTACAACCTTGGTTGGGGGGATATCCCGACCGACCGAGACTAACCCCTTATCTACGCCAACAAATGATGCATAATCGATTCATATGGAGCGGTTATGTGACAAGGATCTAGGGCTGGAGTATATTCCATAACCGTGCACGAGTTTATGTATGGATCAGAGTCCCGTGTTGAGGTTACATAGAGTGTCCACTGAGGGTTGGGGCTGGGGCTAGGTCCCAGCCCTTACTCCACCCAAATATTAATACCATACACTTTAAATAAAAGGTTTATACCATGGTAATCAAGGAACACCACATGCGGGTTAGCTATCCTGGCTCTGCCAAAACACTAACCTAGACAAGAGGTCACAGGGTCAACTCCCATGAACCCAAAATTTTGCCAATAAAAATGACCAATGTATGGGTGCCATGTGGCAGCCCATGACTGGGCCACGTGGCACAACACTATTCATCGAATATATGCCACATGTCCACCATCAATTTGACCACTTGTCATACCCAGTCAACACATTTGCCTCATCACCCAGCTGCCACGTGTCCGTACAAACCATGCCACGTCAGCATGTTCCACGTGTCACCCTTACAATGGTGCCACATGTCTCATTCTAACTCATCCACCTATGCCTTCCACGTTAGTGCCAATGTTCCCTTCCACGTCATTTGTACATTCGTACGACCTGTAAAGTCGGTTGCCACGTCATCATTGTACGGACTATATGGATTGTACAATCAACTTCTTTTTTGCCTGTTTGACGAAATGAACAGACCACAATATCTAGAGCATACGATGTATGTTTGAGCCTGTTCAAGTTGTGTTGGGTTCGTATTGACAAGGCCTATGCACATGTCCATTTTGAAGACATTGTGAGGACTTTGAGTTTTAGGCCTTCATGGACCCATTTTGGCCCCGAGAACTAATTTTGGATCAATATATGAGCCCCTTCTCCCCTCCTCCCCACCCAGGATCATATCATATATAAATTTAACCCCATATATGCCCCTCTTGATTCATAACACAAGGGAAGAGATGGCAAGGAAAGGTAAGGAAAATCTAGATATGGAAAGGCCAGGCATGGCAAGGCAAGGCATGGAAAGACCTAGAACTATACCTAACCTTCTTAACATGTCTTACCAAGGAAAGGAAAGGCAAGGAAATACATGACAATAACTAGACCTAGACCTAGACAAGGCATGGAAAGGCAAGGAAATGTAGGGATGGGCATGGAAAGGCAAGGAGAGATAAGGTAACTAGCCATGCCAAGGAAAGGGAAGGAAAGGAAATGAAAGGAAAGGCTAGACATGGCAAGGAAAATAAAGAGTAGAGATATATTATCTACAATAGTTTGCATACATCCTTCACTTTAAGAAGACAATCCTTCAAGATGGTTAGAGCCTAATTTTACTAAAAATTGGTTTACTCTTACCTATGTTAATGTATATCCAAATGATGGATTTAAAACAAAGTTTGGACATGTGTTTGGAGTCCACATCTTCGATTCTCTTAGGTTCAATTATTTTGAGACTCACATCATGATCGTATTGGTGGAAAGAGAGAACTTCCACACAATCATTACTGAATTAGTTACCTACCAAAATACACCATTGAATATCCAAAACAACACCTAATCCAACACCCATGATATATAATTCATATTGGAGGTTATAGGCATTCTTACAATTTTCCACTTTGTGGACCACATGCTCACATTGAATATGTTTTTGTATTGGGATGCTAATGAGGAAGTTTTTAGAAGTATATATATGGAGGCCGAAATGATTAACCAATTTCATAAAAAGAATGTTTATTGTACTTTGAAGATCAATATAACAAAGACCCTTTGTTGTTTAATATAGGAATAAAATGTGGAAGTATCAATTCTACATAAACTAGTCATGGAAAATAGGGATACTAAGGATTCTCCTATTTATAATGGTGGAGGGGGATGACCCACATGGTAAGGCAAGGAATTTCATGGCAAGACAAGGTTGTACAAGGTAAGGAAAGGAATGACAAGACATGGAAATGAAACACAAGGTAGTACATGGAAAATCAAGACATGGAAAGGCACAAGGCAAGGAAAGTCATGGAAAAGAAAGGCAATGAAAGACATGGAAAGAAAAGGAAATATAAGGCATGGAAATACAAGGAAAGGAAAGATAAGGCAAGGTAATGCAAGGCATGAAAATACATGGCAAGGAAAGGCATGGAAATGAAATACATGGCAAGGCAAGGCATGGAAAGACATGGAAGGAAAGTCAAGGCAAGGCAAGGAAAGACAAGGCATGAAAAGACATGGGAAGGAAAGTAAATACAAAGAAAGAAAAGGCAAGGAAAAACATGGTAAGGCAAGGAAAGTTGAGGAAAGGCAAGACATGGCAAGGAAATGCATGGTATGGCAAGGAAAGGCATGGTATGGCAAGGAAATGCATGGAAAGACAAGGCACATGACAAGGCAATGCAAGGAATTGCAAGAAAAGGAAAGGAACTTGGCAAGGATAGATATGGAAACACAAGAAAGGTAAGTCAACGCAAGGAAATACAACACATGACAAGGTCAATTAAGTGTCACAAGACATAATGTAGTGTGGTTTTGAAACATGACATGATTAAGAGGAAAATGGAAAAAGGAAAAATATATCATTTCTTATATCATTTATAATAAAGTTGTTTGGATGTACTTTTAAACATTATTATGACCATATTAAGATGAAATTTCATCCATATAGGTTTCCATTATTCATTTATGGTTGAAATAGTTTTTTGGCATTAAGAATTTTGGAGAAAATGGAAATCGGTGAATAGTGTTTTTTCTTTAATACATTAAGTGGAAAAATAGCCAAATGACAAAATCTAGCCCTTAAAATTTTCTTTTAAATATTTACAAGTTCATGAATTTCTCCAATAGCCATTGTAGAGGCCCACTTGTATCTATGTTTCATTTGTATAATATGATTTTAATAATTTGGGCACATGCATATACCTAAGTTTGATATATTTAATCTTGAATTTTACAAGATATTGATTTGAGTGGGTTGAGTGATATAATAAGGGAGCAAGAAGGATTGATGATATCAATTGTTTGTATTTCATATATTCCACATGACTATAACTAGCCAAAAAAGAGACGCATGTTTACCCAAATCTAGTTAAGGACCATACAATCATCAACATTAAATAAACAAACAATGGAATCCATAAAAAAAAGTTCCATGATATATATCTATATCTATATATATGTATATATATATATACATATTCAACAATGTCTCAATTGTATATTTTTTACAAAATGGCACATCATGCCCAATATATAGAACGTGGACAAGTGCCCTAACATGGAAAAGTAACATTGGTGGCCTAGATACAAAATGGCACTCATTGGTCACTCATTTACCACTGCCACCCTTGCAACTATTAGGAGCATCCATGAAATCAATATTTCTTCTCTTACTTGAAGAATCACCTTGAGTGGTTTTGTGCCTATGCATGGTTCATCACTCCTAAGAATGGAAAATCAAAAAAGGTCTTATAATTGTTTTTCCACAATGAATTAATAGACTTACAAAATGATACTTTGTAATTCAACCTAAGAAAACTCAGTATAGATGATACTAAAAATCATGAGGGTGCACCCAAGTCCATGATCCTAATCTCTCATCGATGCCACCATGGGTCAGATACAAGGATCAAATCATGAAATTTAAACAAAAATGCATAAAATCAATTCCATTCATGATACACAAAAATTGATCAACAAATTATCTCTCTATGAATAACTCGGGAAATGGTGGAGAATCATCGGTAGGTGGAGCCCTCGATTGTACAAACTAATCCAAGGAAACATTTTTTTTTGAATCCTCAATGAATGGCACAAATGGACAAGGTTGGGGGGGGGTGGCATACGGGTGCATCCACAATGGATGGATGTGATGGAAATGGTGGTGGGCGTGGGTGTCGTATAAGTGAAAACATTGTGGATGGATGGGATATGAAATATGGTGGAGGTACGTGGCGATGAAACCCCATGGGTTGTACAAGGGATGGTAAAACCCTTAGGATAGAAAGAGGTATCCCAAGAATCAGGGCAAGGTGCCCAAGGATGGGACTAGCGATGTAGATGGAGAAAAGTGATGGGTGAAACATAGGTAGTTGTGATAAATGAAAAAATGGTGGTATACATGACCCAACAATGGATGACGCAACCTGCATACATATTTATAATATTTTTATTAGTACCAAAAAGTAAAATTCAAGCCAAAATATAACAAATTTCATATTTAAGCAAAAAATAACTCAACACGTGATACATGTGAAGGTGGTGGCTTCTCCATCCTAAGTGGATGTGGCTCATCACTGTACGATATTGCAACCTATAGAAACACAAAAAAAATATATTTGAGGATGTAACAATATATATATATATTATGGTGAATTTATCCAATGTGACACATACCAGTGTATGTAGTACATCGAATGAATGGACTACCTCTATTGTTGCATCAGTGGTGGAAACTAACACTCATGCATCTACTAGTGTAGAGGGTTTGATATAGGGGCATAAAAACTACAAAACATCATACAATAAGATATATAAATAAATACACATAAAACTATATATATATATATATATATATATATATATATATATATATATATATATATATATATANAACTACAAAACATCATACAATAAGATATATAAATAAATACACATAAAACTATATATATATATATATATATATATATATATATATATATGAAGAACGTATACATGGTTAAGATAGTAACCTCCTCCATGAAACTCTTATGTCCACTGGCCTCCATTAGCAGATAACAACTATGTTCGCAACTCAATTATCTATGGGGTTCACATGAACGACTACTCTATCCATGTTCTCTCTCCCAATTGCACTTTATTGTCGGGTTTGAAGGTTTGACCCCTCTACCAACGTCACTAGTAGGCACCTCTTGTCGAGATATTTCTACAAAATACCTATGCTACACTAGACTCTGAGTCAACATTAATATAGATAATATGTCTATTGGATGCCTTTTTCAATGGGAGGATGTTCAGAAGTCGGGTTAGGCCTTTTCCCAGGAGCACAAGGACCTAGCATAGGGTCACGCCTAACACTCTCTCTATTATGTGTGGACCCTAGACCCACACCTTCAAAGTCACCAATGTCAAAGTAGTTCACACAGTGACCCAAAATAAACTCTGCCCATAATTTCCTCTAGAAAAATAGGTTTGTCAAACACCATGAACCATCTATCCATCTTGTTATCCTTAGATTGTTGGTGGATGCATCAATCCATACAAATACATCTCTTGTTGACTGTTGGTTGTATTTTGGTTATATGATCAATAAATAGTGACATCAAATTTTGTTTTGTAATGTTCAAGTCTCTGACTTGGTTTTTATCGATGTTAATCCTGTAATTGTCAAACATCCTAGCCCTGTATTCAGAAATATTAGTTAATTTCCCTTGGGAACTTGCAATGGATGATATATAATGTTTAATGAAGTGGCCAATGACAATCGACTAGGCTTTCTTGTACTCTTTAAGTCACAGACAATTGATCTCAAAGACATCGACCCTTCATCAATTTATGTGTTTATGTTTGTTGGTTGTCGCTTAGGGTTTTCTATGCCTTCATGTGGTGGGGTGGAGTTTTCGTTGTGTACACGTTCCAGCTTAATTATTCCAAGTTTATATAAATTATGTTGGTTTTTTAAACCCCTCCCTTGAATTCACTCAATATCTCCTAAAACACGAGGTACGAAGACACACATGTTCCTCAGAACGTACCTATGTGGCATGGAGGTTAGGGGTTTTCCAAGCCTATCACATCAAGAATGCATACACATTCTTAGAAACATGCACACATGTTCCTGTGTGAACATGTTGGTGCTCACCTTGTTGCCACCTTTTTTTCCATCAACTTAGTGCACTCACCCTCATGGCTTTCCCACTTTTATATTAAAAAGTAGACAATTTTACTATCATCTAAACTATCTATTTTTTTTTTATCACCTCCAATCCCATAAGATTGGTGTAATTAAAAAAGTACATAAATCTATTTACTAATTTTCATAACACCCATAAAATCAATTTTTATTACATTCAGTTCAATATGCACCTTAATTTTGCTTGTAGTTCAATCTGCAATTAAAATTTGATGTTACACTAATGCTAGCTTTTATAAATATAAATATATATATCAATATCAATTATCAGCTTGGTCTTAACTTTGCTTTTGATAACGAGTTGTCGTTGCTTTTTCCACAATTTTAGGGCTCGAACCACTAAAATTGTGGAAAATGTTCAGTATAACCAACTTGGTTTTCTCTAGACTTAATGGATTCGAGTGGTTATATTTAAATTCCTCGCAGTCCAACCCTATGCTCACTCGACTGTGATCTAAATCAAATTTGTCTGCTCCACAGATTTCCAACACCTAAACCTGTGGCATTGGATTAATAACAAAGTTGACAAGCCTGTTAATTGCATCAAAGAAAAGCCAGATACATTCTATAATTAAATGTGGATGAGGTGTCTGAAGTTATTAACCATTTAAAAAATCTATAATATAAAAAATAAATAAAGATATATAAAATATTATAAATGTAAAT
>ML776745.1:352898-387587 GCA_009831015.1 Picea engelmannii | reverse complement strand
TTAAAAATATATATATATATATATATATATATATATATATATATATATATATATATATAAAAGCCACTGGAACTATTATTTGAAACATACCTTTCAAATAGTTGGTGAAAATAATTTAATCATTGTTGGTGTTCAGTGGTTGTATTATGAATAATTAATTTGATTTACATGAAGTGGAAGGTTATTAAAAAATATTGATAAGTATTAAGTTGTGTTTGTTTTGTTTAAACTATTTGGTAGGTGGAAACATAGATTGGACAGCCAGTGCACCTTATGGAAATATGATAGAGGAAGAGTTGCGGTGGGAAGCCAAAACTTAATTAAGAAACTGTAAATCTTTGTTTATAGTATTATGGTTTATATTTGAATATGGTTAAACAATACTTAATAATTATCTGAAAATTTAAATCTTTGTTTTTAGTTTTATAGTTTATATTTGAATATTGTTTAACAATACCTAATAATTATATGTTTTGGAAGGTCCTTATGTATTTGGAACAAATAATTTTAAACAAAACTAGATTGTAAAATTGATGATCAGTTTTAAATAGTAGAAGTGATTAACAGTGGTAATCTTTATTAAAAAAAATGTCTTTCTGTTTAACACAAAACACCTAATAACTGTATTTATCTTCCTCCCAAATATAATTACGTTTATTTTTTTTATATGTTATATATTTCTTTAAAAAGAATTATTACGCCTAAAGGCGTATACCTATTGACAATGGGCACAATTAATCACCTTTTAATCATAAATTTCAATCTTAGGGTTGGCAATTGAAGATGCTGGCATATTCTTCGTCGTCCTCTCTAATCAATGGATGAGATTTTGATAAATTAACTTCCGCTCATTTATAAAGGCGTATGTTTATGTGATTACTTTTTCACATTTACTAAATAAAATTAAAAAATTACTTACTCATCACCAAATTGCCACGTTCTATGATTAAGAAATAATAACACTGATTAAAAAGCTGGATGGATGCGTATGGCCTGATTAAGAAGCTGGACAGATGTGTATGGCCCCGTGGATGTTAACTGCTACCGTTTCATTTGTGTGAGCTTGGATGTGAAATGCTACGTCTGTTCGGTTTGTATTGTATCTATCTAGGGTTGCAACTTTTGGCATTCCGTTCGGTTAAGCCAGCCGTCATTCCTTCATTCCTTTCGGCGTTCACCAGCCGTGAGTACTCACGGCTGTGCTAGTTTTATAAAACCAAGATATGATGAAGATATAACCATCAACGTGTTTTATAAGTTGTCCAGGATTTCACATGCATATGATAGGAAAAGGCGTTGACTGTATCTCTTTTGAGCTCTGGAGTCGGCTGGATTGTGGGCGTCAGAGGACGTGAAATCGTTAATGAATCGAGAGCGGTTATTCTTAAACTAGGTTTTTTAATACTAAGTATATATGATTATTGGCTCAAATTCTCTGGATATCTTTGTGATTCCTTGGTATTTCACGCAGCCGTCCATTAAAAAAAAAAAAAACATAAAACATACTCCAATGCCTGCATCATGGCATACGTAAACGATAGTCCAACGCCTGCCTCATGGCTTACGTAAACGAACTTATTTTTCTCTTTTACTTTCCGCTGGCATACGTAAACGATAGTCCAACGCCTGCCTCATGGCTTATGTAAACGAACTTATTTTTCTCTTTTACTTTCCGCAGGCCGATCTCATTGCAACACTAGGGTTTCTTGCTGTTGCTGTTCTTGTCCGTTTCCACCGGCACAACTACTGTGGAATTGCTATTAAAATCTGTCAGGACGAGAGATGGGTAAGCACGAAATCGACGAGGATTCCGTAACTGGCGCCTCGGCTCCCGGGTCAACTAACTAGCATTTTCACAGCAGAAAAGTTCAATCACAACCAGCCATCATCATAGTCACCTACAAAATCAGGAGCATTGATCAAGAATGCCTCATATCTTATTACATTCCCCCCGGAAATCCTTCATTCATCCATTACATGACTAGGGAAAGCGATCCGGCGAATTGCTGCTTTGCGGCCGGCGTAATAACCAGTCTCACAGCCGATTCGCACCATAGGCAGCAATATATATCGATATGGACCTAAATTCAACTCTACCCAACGTTGCAAGTCCTAGTAGTCAGTTGAACACAGTGCTGTCGTTGGGATCTGTGCTAATTCTAGTAACCATCATCGTGTTTCTTTCATATTACTTCGTACGCAAACGCCAAGGAGTTCATTTAACTGATCCACTGAGCTGGGCTAACGGCCGCGCCATCACCCTTCATACCGCCCATTTGAACCACCACGGCGTTGCAACGGGGATCGATCAGGAGACCTTGGATTCATTCCCCAAGATGATATACTCGAAGAAAGTTTGCCAGTCGTTCAAATCTGCAGAAGGAAAAGAATTAGAAGAAGCGGATGACAAGAAGTGTTGCTCGATTTGCCTGAGCGATTACCAGGAGTTGGAGGTTGTAAGGGTTATCCCTGATTGCAGTCACATGTTCCACATGGATTGTATCAACGAATGGCTTCGCCTGCACGCAACCTGCCCCGTCTGCCGAACATCCCCTCTTCCTCTCGCACAAGAAACCCCTCCTACAACTATTCTCACAGTACTTGATCATGTCTCCATCCACCCTTTTCCAGGATGAGGCTGAGTTGTATTCTACTACAAACCTCTGTTGTTTTTCATAATTTTTTTTATATCTGTCTATAATTCCATGTTGTATAGATAACTTGTTATTCATCACACGAAACCGATGATTCATATGAAATCAGATCGAAATCTTGTATTTTTTGCCAGAAAGTTTGAATTCATGAATTGTTTTCAATAAAAGAAATTGTGATATACATCTTAGGGTTTGTTAATGGAAAGTCCCTTGGTTCTTACATGTTCTTTGAATGAAAAAATTAGCAAAATCCCTCAAATGGATCAAGCAAAACCGTTTTTGCTTGTTCCATTTAAGGGAGTTCTCAAATTCAGAGCATAAGACCGAAAATGTTGCAACGTGTAGTATCTATTCGAGCACGAAGGAAGGTCCTGTAAAGCTAAAGCAGAGAAAGGGAAAAGGAAAAATATGTAGAAAAGCTCCATGTACTACATTTCGAAAATCTAAGGTCACTTCGTTAATCCCGTGCCTGGACTGGACTGGACAGAACAACTTTAATCGAGCCAGAGATCAGAGTAAATCGATATGTTCATCCATCCATTTACTTTATTTTGACTTGGCCTGGCGTTTAGGCACAGGCCAGCCCCAGATTCATAAGAAACCTCTCTTTAGCACTGAGGTTGTCTCTCTTAAATCTGCCAGATAATCAGAAAATGCCCTCTGTATAGTCAAATACTCCGAAAGCGAAGTGTTTCACACAACAAGCAAAGTCTCCATGAATGGAATGAGCTATCATTGCTGGTAATAATATATTTAAGGCTGGAAGATTCCAGTATTTCATGAAAATGCTTTACCAAAAAATCCTCTTCAAGGGTTGAAAAGTATCTATCTGCTGCGGGTACTGTACATTCTTAATTATGAAGGGAACAACCTCCAACATCCCATGTTTGCACAGTTATGATGCCGCAGAGATCCACACAAATGACACCTTCCGAAGGCACTATTGCAAAATACAAGACAGTTTTGATCCCCTTGTATCTCTCCATGACTTAAAACTTTCCTTTGTTTACAAGTGGCATTCACAGGCTTGAAAACATGAGGTGACAAAACATTTTGTCCATCGACAATTTTCACCATAACCTGCCAAATTTGCATGTTGAGCCAAATCATGACCCAAGCTTGATTGACGTTGTTCTGTATTGTGGGACTTCTTAGTATGACCCCTTTTTTCATATCATAGTTTGCAGATGGTAATTCAGGTTTATGCCTTGTTGATGCCTGAGCTTTGTCCAATGCTTCCAAGCTGTAATATATGCAGCATGTTTGAATCCAAATGTGCAGTGCGGGCTAGGCCATAGACACTTCATGGATTGTATTGATCAATCTCATCAATGTTCACAAAGACAAGCAATTAAGTTCCTATTGTCCCAAAAAAATTCACTTGCATTTGGATGTACAAAACAAGTGTAACAGATCCAATTTATCTTTTTCATGTACTCAAACAGTAATTAATTAAATTTATCTCAATTAAATGTATCTCTTTAGAGAGGCTAACAATATGTCGTTTTAGAATTTTTTGTGATTTTGGGAGTCATCCCAATTACACTCACTTTAATTTCTTATCTTAAGTTGTTCTCTAGTTCTTTTAAAACTTCCATGGGTGTAGGCATTCCCATATCTCCCAATGGTGGCATATGACATCTTTTGATAACTTTCTCTAAATTAAGATACAAAATTTTGCAATTGTTTATTGAAGATGTGATATCCTTCTCCAGTGCTATAGCAGGTAGACAAAGCTAGAGGTAATTAAGTTGGTTTTCCATTTTTGTCATCTTTGGTATATCCTATGGTGTATTCATCTCTTTTATCTGCCACTTCTTTAACTAGTCCATGCTGAGTTGGACTTCATATACCACCACTTTTTTTTATCTTTAATTCTTTCCAAGTAATTGATTGGAGATGTCATGGAACTCTTTAAGATTTGCATACGTTTTCTTTTGGACTACGTTGATCTCATCTTGTAACTCAAATGAACATGCTTTGAATTCCACTAGGTTGGTCATGTCCTCTTCCTATTGAAGTCTTAATGCTTCATCTTCCTTCTCTAATCTCCTCTTTTATGTTGTTAATACTTTGTCTCTTGCTTCTCTAGATTTCCTATCAATCCTTTCCTTTTTAGCTCACTCTCTTTCCATATATTCCTTTTCTTCCTACTCCTTTCTTTTATCCTTCTTTTTTTGAGAGCTGCTACACATTCGAAAAATCACCTCATCTAATGAGACAACCCCTATGTATAGTTCTTCCTCTTTCCATACTTCATTTTTCTATGGCCATCTATATTTGTAGGCTCTACATTACTGTTGATCATGTCCAAGGGATCATGTCTTGTGAACCTTTCTTCTTCAAAGTGGAAAGTGTCTAAAGTCTTGGCCTCAGCCACTACTTCTTTAATATATTGAAAGTTGGAGGCTCCTACTTATAAAGGAAGTGGAGACCTTGGGGCTTTCTTGTCTCTAGAAAGTGCTACTTTGACTCTACACATGAAGGTTTGGTATTCCACTTCCTAAAATTCCATCTTATCTGGGATGAACTTTGAAACCTATAATGTAAGTCCCTTTATCAGTGACATACTATTCACCAACCTTGCCAATGGCTTGCATGGCCTTCTTAGACATGTGTTTTGCAGGAGCATAGAAAATCAACTAATACAATGGAGCTATGAATCATTCACAAATATGGGTATAATGAATTCCATATTAGTGCTTCCACAAGTTTTGGTAGTAAATGTGGATGGGATCCTCACTTGGTTGCAATTTGCAACCCATTCCATGGAAATGGCTAACCACTCAGGCAATGACTAGAAGTTATGATGACAAGAAAAATGTTGGGTGTGTACCTAGGGTCATATTCTTAGACTTGGAGAGGTCTAACCCATATAATTTCACAAGATAGAACCCAACTTGTTGAATATGGAGATTGTTTGGGTGATTGCATATATCATGGGGACCCATGATCTGAATTGTGTGGCATCCTTGACCATATAGTTTGCAAATGAGGGCCACTGTGATTTTGAAAGGGGATCTTAACAAGTTGGTATGATACATTCCTATTCTTCTTGCCTTTAAGGCCATGGGGTTCACCCACCAACCCTTCGTGAGGTCCTTGCAACTTAGAGGAAACTATAACATCCATTCACTGTCAAGGTCTACTTGAGTAGGATAGAATTTATAGTAGACTTCTAAGGTTGATGTCTATAATGAATTAATAGCCTTGTTGTTGATGTCTCTAATCATGAAATTATCAATATATTCCTAAGTGGTGAGCTATGAGATCAACTTTGCACAGGGGAAGGAAATAGGTCTAGAAGCCACCCTACGAAGTTGTGATTGTTTGATAGATTGATACACAATAGCATCAATGTTGGTGTCAGTAGGGAGAAGTGTTATCACTGGGAATCACCCTTCTCTAAACATTTGGTACATGTATCCCCATTTGTATGCATGCAACACTTTGTGACTCCATACATAGGCCCTTGGATGACAATGTCTACATCTATCTATGTAGCTTTGTCCCAATCAAAGCTTAGCTCAATCATTTGTTCTTTTTGTTTTCTGGATCATTCAGAAGCCATGTCCAAATATTGTAGCTTGGGCATTTCAACAACATGCAACATAAGTGATGTTAGATATTAAATAGAGTTAAAATCATTATATGGGGAAAGATTCCTCTAAAATAGAAAAATAGGGAGTTGGTAGGTTTCTTATCTTTAATATCATGTGTTTCAGGAGATTTCTATCACTATGATAGCCATTTTGATTATCATGTGATAAGATGACGAGTCAAGGATTTGAAGTATTAGTATGAGATGATAATGGCAAGGAGAAGCTCAAACGAATAAGGTGACAAACATTAATTTTCCCACTTGGTTGAATTTCACAATTTTCCATATATTTTCATGCTCAAAGTTTACTTTTGGTTGGGGTTGGGTTGGAGTGTTAGTTCATCCCTACAGTTCTATATTCATGAAATCCTAGAGGGTCTATGAGATATATCCATTGTAACCCGTATGCTAGAATTAAATATATCTATTGCTTAAGGTTGAAAGCCAAAAGTTTGAACTCCATTGTTTATCCATGTAGATGTTCGAGGTATAGGTTGATGGTCTATCTATCTAGTGAGCAAATATCTACTCATTTTTTTTTATATATTTTCATATTTCTATGCTTATGTTGATGTTCTAATGCCCTAATTTTTCCCAAGTTAATCAAAGATCGAACTTGGATCAAGGCTTTTGAATCCTAAGTAAATTTTATTTTCTCTCCTAAAGGTTTGATGCCAATACAAGAAGAGATTTATCCAAGAAATAGGGTATTATTAACTTAAATAGGTTGACCCGATCATAGCTCTTATTGAATGCGGTGCCCTAGGACGGGGGTTTGTTGTTATTGGTTCGACTAATACAATGGTGGGGTTTTGTCACTTCCTAGATTTAGAATAATTCATTTGTTTAGGTGGCCAAATAGAAAGTGAGGTGTGTGAGATTATTTGGTAGCCAATGGGTGAATTGAAAAGAAATAAATCCAATTCTATCAAGATTGGAGTACGATGCTTACCTCAATGGCAACAAGTGTTTTCTTAGGGGGATGGTACATCTTTCTTGGGTCATGGTGAACTTTGAGAATTCTGAAGTAGTTGGTAGCTCAAATGGCGGGGATGCACATGAGGAAATTTATCTCTTCGCAAATAATAAAACGAACATGGAAACTGGCCTTCCCTTCTTACCTTTTTAAAAGGGTCAAAGAGGCCTTTGTCACATGCTTTGGAATTTTGTCTCTATGTGAATTTTGTAGCAATTATTAATGTTATGGATATGTATATAGTTTAAATTTTTAAAAGACAAAAATGTTAAAGTGATTTTATGGATATGTATATAGTTTAAATTTTTAAAAGACCAAAAACTTAAAGTGATTTTATGGATATGTATATAGTTTAAATTTTTAAAAGACCAAAAAGTTAAAGTGCGTGTTTTTTAAGCAATTTTCCATAGGTTTAAGTATATTAAACTCATAATATTGAAAGGTAACCAAACGAGATTAATTATGCATTGATTTTTAATATTTGAAATATGAATGAAGTTGCTTAAACCACTAACATAAAAACGGTAATAACAATTGGGTTTACATACACAAAAATATTTTAAAAAGATTACATACACAAATATATTTAAAAGAGATTCAATTTTAAGTCGGTGTTTTAAAAAGCAAATTTTCATGGATTTAAGTATGTTAAACTCATAATATTGAAAGGGCACCTAATGAAATTAAATACACATTATTTTTTTTTTATTTGAAACATGAAAGAAGTTGTTTAAACCATTGGCATAAAAACAGTAATCTCGGTATAATAATAACAATAATCTAGTAATAAAGGTTTAGAGACACAAAGATATTTAAAAGAGATTCAATTTTTTTTGGTATATTGATTTTTACAAATAAAATTTAAGTGAAAGGTTTATCAATTTAAATTATATTTTATAATAAAAAATAAAACATTTTATTAGAATAAAATAATTGTAAATAGTAAAGTGAATTGATGGTGAATGGAATATAATAATAATAATAATTCTTTAAAGATTTATATGAAAAGATAAAATCTATACAAGTTATCATGTAAGATACAATATAATAGTCATGATCACAATGATAAAATGATAAATAGTAGTGTGAAAGGTATTGATAAGTACAACATAATAGTCATGATCATAATGATAAACGTATGTAAGATAAACAACACATAAATCAACAACAAAGCATCACTTCTAATGATATGAACTCCTCTTTTGATCATCTATTTAAAAATTCAATGCAAAATTAGGGCCATCCTATAGCAGAAAGGAAAGACACATAACTCCATCAATCAAATAATAGGTATATGATGTGGTAAGAGGTTAATGGTATATATTTTTATTAATATAATATGTTTGAATTAGATATAGATAGTGCATTCCACCATATTACATTGAATGCCTCCTTAATGAGAAGAACATTAATTTCTAATAATTAAGATACCATAGTTACATGCTTTGAGAAAGTTGAATAAAAAATACAACTTAGACTTGGCAAATTTGTCAAACAATTATTGAAAAATTGCATTATTGATGAGAAAGTGTTGTTTTCCTAATCCATCAACCTAGTCCAATCATGTAGTGTTGCTATTTTATTTGGTATTGTAATCCACACAGTTTCTTCGTTGACCTTCTATCGCATGTATGATTGTGCTGAAAGAATTATCAACTTTCTTATAGACTCAAATATGTAGGAATTTCATTTTTGTATCACCATTATAGTTGTTGGTGATATATCTCAAAAGAATCCTCTCAAGTCACTGGTTCCATTGAGATAATTCGGGAATAACATTTCAAAGGGATCTTGAGTGGTCCCATGACCCATGAAATATACTCACAACATGGAAGCCAAGGATGACAACATACAAGACATAAACTAAGTACCAAAATCTTGATTCGACTATTTCTAATATTGGTTCATTAGTTTCTTATCTTGAGTCATGGGTTGACCAACAACATTTTAAACTCTCCTCCAAAATTGACCAACAAGGTGGTGAGCTCAAGAATATCATTGGATTCTTATTTTCATCCATGGTGATTAAGGGGGCATAACAACACATGGATCCATTCATTATGGAATCTTCCACAAATGAAGATTGGCACACTTACATGATCTTTTTTGTATAATTGTATTCATCCAACAACCATTCAGGATCATAATTTGTGACACCACTTTCAAAAAGTAGACATGAACAATTTTTATGGTTCTGATCCAACTGGGTGGGGTACCCATATAGAACACTATTTATTTCTCCATGGAATTATTAATGACCTAATGAAGTTTAGAGTTCCTAGGTCTTATATTTGAATCTAGAAAGTTGGCAATGGTGGAAATGGTATACTTAATCTTATGGAGGGTAGATTTCTTGGAGATAGTTTATGAAGACCATATATGCCCATTTTGAACAAGACACTCACTATTTGGGATGATTGAAAAAATCACACCAAGTAAGCAAAGTTTTCAAATTCATAGTATCCTTGAGAAGTTGGTAATCCACATAAAGGACCTATCTAGTTTATTTTTTAAAGAATGTCTCATCAATTCTATCAAGGAGGAAATTAGAGCACAAATCATGAAGCAATGCCTAACTACATGGATAGATGCCTATGAGAGAGATAAATAAGTCAAGATGGTAATCAATGAAAAAAAAAAATATCCTCACTCCTCTCTCATCCATTCTCCTTTGGAAACCACCACCAATCCCTCTACATCTCAATCCATGAGAATCCAAAACTTGTCTCTAGAAGAGATGGAAAAATGCCAATGCCTCAAACTTTGCTATAATTATGCTAAATGACATTTCTAAGGGAAACAAATGTAAGGAACTAAAAATATTTCAAATATATGTATCCCCCAAGACCACTTCGAAGACATTCCCATCAAACACACTCCCTCATATGGTAGGATGACAATGCCTCAAAATTTTCTATAATTGTGGGTGGTATTTCAAAGGGAAAAAATGTAAAGAACAAAACTTATTTCAAATAGATGTATCCACCCAAGACCACTTGGAATACACTCCAAAATTTGACAAATTTCAAGAAAAAACAACCTTACAATCTCCTTGTGAGGAGCCCTAAATTTCTCTCCATGCTCTATCTTGATTTTCTACACCCCAAACTCTGAAGTTGATTGGTTACATAAATAATCAAAAGGTAATTGTTTTCATTGATAGTAGTATTACCCATAATTTTATTCATAGGATAATGGTTGAAGAAACCCATTTTTATGTCCATTCCATATATAATTTTCAAATTATTATAGCTAACGGTGGTATGATGAAATGTGGAGGCCAATGTGAGAATGTGAAATACCAATTAGAGAGTATTGTCTTAAATATGAAATGTTTGTTATTGAAATGGTTGGTTGTGTTGTAGTTCGAAGTGCAAAATGGTTACAGATTTTGGGACCCATCACTATGGTCTCCAAGTATATATATGAGATTAACAGTAAGGAAGGGAAGAAACATACCCTTAATGGACTTAAATTTAGTTCCGTAAAATTATTAGCTCTCACAGAGAAGTTATTGAAGAAATTCCACAAACACATTATTACCTATTTCAATGCCATAGAAGTAGGGAAAATTTTAAGGATCCATACTTATGATCAAGTGTGGAAACCTTGGCAAATATTGCTAATTCTTAAAATCACAACTATAAAAAAAATTGTGATATATTTATAAAAATATTCAAATTTCTAAGGACTTATATAGTTTCTAGATAATTTTGGAGATTTATAGTGTAAACTAGTTTTTTTTTATATAATTTGGGAAATTATTCATAGAAAAATGCAAATTGACAAATCTTCCGTGGGGAAAAAACATGGAAAATTAGCTCATGGGTGCAACATTATGTATTCAAGGGTTTTTGTTAGCAGTCACCCAAACAAAATCAATGAAACAATGCCAAGATATCACTGAAAGAAAGGTTAGGGTAGCTTAAAGCACATACTCACCATTATTTCCCTCCTTCCCCTCGATCTTAGATAGCCCTCAATGATCTCGCATGTAGGTGCAACTATTTCCCCCGGTCTTGGTCTCAGTCTCGGCCACACCCACAAATTGCAAAGTGTGTGAATTTGGGTACAAAATGAGTGATGAACGATGTTAATTATTTTTCATCTAAGACTATATAATTTCCAAGCAATNCATGTAGGTGCAACTATTTCCCCCGGTCTTGGTCTCAGTCTCGGCCACACCCACAAATTGCAAAGTGTGTGAATTTGGGTACAAAATGAGTGATGAACGATGTTAATTATTTTTCATCTAAGACTATATAATTTCCAAGCAATAAATTTGGTTAGCTTCTAAATTTTTATTTATTATTTTTTCTTTGAGTTTTTCTTTAATAATCGATTCATACATTTTATAAGTATAATATGTTTTAACATTTATTTTATTGTTGATTTAAATTTTTTATTTTTTTCTAAAGGAAATTTAACAATGAAATTAAAAACTGGTGTTGACATCATCATCCCTATTAGAAAAGTAAATGGCAATCAAGATGTAGGCTTCCCTTTAATTTTTCAATGGAGATAGAGACACCAGTTACTCATGAAGGTACCATTTCCTAGCTCGCCAAAAATCCCCCCCTGCAACAATCCCATTTGACTCACCTCCCCTACCCCTTACCCCTTAATTCCTTCCCCCTCATTCCTCTTTACCCTATTTCCCATCCCCTAAACCCTAGGTATTCCCTTCCACTTCTCCCCCTTTGCTTCCCATCCTATTTGCCACATTAAAAAATGGGTTGTAAGACAAAAGTTTAAACGGAAATGAAATTAGGAAAATAAAACAAAAACTAAATATGGTGACCAGGTACAAGAAGGATACACAAAACTGCAGTGTCACACTACCTCTCATCACTTCTAGAATCCATATTAGTGATGTTTATGAATTTTTTTTCTTTTACATTGGGATTATGAGACAATGATGATGTTGATGACGATGACGATGAAAATGATGATGATGATGATATGTTGATGACGATGACAATGGAAATGATGATGATGATGACAATTAAGATGATGATGACAATGATGATGATGATGACGATGATGATGTTGACGAGGAGGAGGAGGACAACGAGAATGAAAATGTTGATTATGGTGATGACAATGAAGACGATGATGACACTGTGATGATGATCGTGGAAATGACAATGACAATGAAAATGAAGATGATGATGTCAACAATGAAGAAAATTACAATGATGATGATGAGGAGGATGAGCACCCATTGTATTTAACATGGAGCCTCATCAAACGTATTGGGATTAGAATCAAACAAGCCATTCATCAAAGCAAAAAAATAAACAAAATTATATTTGTCTATTTTATTTTGGATTTTGGTACATGTAGATCTTCTTAGAGGATTCAAGTTTGCCCTCTCATAAAGTTTAAAATGTAAACCCTTTCAGTTAGGTAAAAAATTTAAAACTATGATAGTCACATAATTCCACAAGAAAACATGTATAATATACACACAAATAAGTACATGTTGATAATATGACAAATTCGAGAAATTAAGAGGACAAAGGTAATTATAATAAAAAACAAGTTTTATTTCCTTTTACAAGGTCAATAAAACCATTCCCTACAATTGGCAAGAATTTTGGTGAGTTTGGGGATGGTTCGACAAATGTTTCCTTACTTCGCCCATGAGCGCGTTGAGTGTCAGTGGACCATTTTACTAATTAAAAATAGTCATAAGCCAAAGTATTTTGCTAATTTAAATGATAATATTCAAATCCTATATAACAAGGATGAAATATGAGAAGATCAAAATAAAATACAACAAAACGTCCTCCCAAACGAGACACAAATTTTCAATTAAAAAGGCATTTTAGCATAAAATGGGTATCCTAGGGAAATGAGATTGTCATCTCGGGATATAAAAATATAGTGCATCTGATAGAATTGGATTCCAAGGATCCTATGTAGGTGGAAATGTTTTAATAAGTTCCATGTCAATAAGGCCAACACGACTTACCTCATTATGCAACCTATTATGTCTGTGTTGGAATGGGGTGCCTAAACACTCATTGGAAATCCTTGTGTGTATATACATGTTGCAAGTTATAATCATTGATCCAATGTCATATGAAGGAGTTATGGATTTATTTCTCCAAAACCCTAAGCGAACTTGTAGACTAGGCCCCCTTTAATTGATTTTTTAATGTTTTTTTGGGTCTATTGCAAATAATTTTTTGATTTCGTCAAAGGTTGAATAGTATTATGATGTAGGTGAGAGATTCAATGTCGAGTTCCAAATATCCATTAAAATATTTGAAGGTATAATATTGTTACATCACTCACTATGGATGCCAAACATGCTTCTTAAGTTAGTGATGGAACACAATGACTCTAGGTGGGAAAGATTATATATATATATATATATATATATATATATATATATATATATATAATATTTGATTTTATCTTATTTTGGGAAAGAAAACATGAAAAAAAATTCCCTGAAGTCCCATCTCGCACTGGGAGAGCTCATCTCTCACTTGCAAACCCAACAAAACATGAAATGCTAGTGATGAGAGAAAAAAAAGGGCCCATCACTCACTTGGAGACCCAAACAAGCACTCAATGTTGCATATGGAGGTTAAAACAAGACCATCACTCTCCTCTCTTACCAAGTAAACCTGAAAATCATGCAATCTACCTTCTAATATTTTAGCTCAATAACTTCTAAGGTATCTATGAAACTTGGAAAGATTTTTATGACAATTTTTCATCCTTTTCTAAGAAGAGAAAACGATTCACCTCCCATGAGACCCGATGTTTCCCTTTAAACCCTATTCTCTTCCTTTTAGTATTATTTGATTCCCATTCTTCATTACTCTACTATTTTCTTCATTTGCTTCTATTATTTTGCAAGTTATAGGATTTAGAAGGTATTTTGTCTTGTAGAAGAGTGTTTCTTATGCTTGGGAGAGGAGCATATAGTTTCATAAGCTCATACATAACATTGCCTTGGTAGAGATTGATGTACAAGTTCTATATTATTTGTTTGGCCTCCAATAATGTGTTTTAGGTTTGCAAATATGGTCGTTCAATAGCAGTTGCAAGCCAATTTTATCTTCACTATTTAACAACGTGTACAACCTCTTTGAGTGAAATGCATTGAGCCTTGCGGAGCCTAGAGCTTCAATCATCTTGTTAAACGTTTGGTACTGTGCTTGGAAATGACCATAGGATCCATATTTTCCAATAGTTTGTTGCCTACAATTTCAATCTCTTTCATTTCTCATGGGTTTTTTTGGAGTGGTACGATATCATGTTTAGTAAGAGTTAATTTGTGTCAATGGTCTTCATGTATTTTACTACTTATATTGATGGAATTTTTCTCTTTTAAAACCATGAAAACTAAGAGAAAAACCTTCCCATGTCTTAACTCTTTGGCTAGAATAAATATCACCAAAGAAAAAGGGAATGGAAATTTTTATGAGGAAAATTAATGAGCTATCTAAGAGAAAACTTAGTGTTTTTACACTTGTATCATGAATTTCTAGCTATGTTTATGCTTACTTGAATATTTGTAGAGAGGGAGAGATTATTTATTTTATTCTTGAAATTGGAAAAGAAAAAATCCGTAAATAAACCAATGTAATTTCTATCCATACTTTACATGCTCAAAGAATGTGATTTCTAGCCATACTTTATTTCTTGAAGAGGGAATTTATAGCTTTCATTTTGCTTGTTTGAGACATGCATAATAATAATTTTTTGGTTTTATTTTATGAAAATTTGTTGAATAATCTCATATCATTAAACATGTTTAAATGAGTCTATGATGGGGGTTGAAATACATATTTTCTCTTTTGTTTGTTCATCCTTCAATGAACTTGTTGGAAACTAATTTGCATGAAAAAGATAATCTTGAGTTTTGTTAAAAATGTTTTGATGCACATATATTTTACTATGCTTGAAAATGGTGAGAACCAATGAAAATGATATGTGCTTCAAGTTTTTATAATTGGCTTCTTTAATTTCACACTCAAGAATTGGTTTGATTAAAGAAAAATAAGACTTTATTTCATGTATATGTTTGAGAAATTCTACAAGAGAATTTTTTAGCTTCATTTTGTATCAAGTGTGGGTGGACCCATACACTTGATCCAAAGGTAAAAAGGGTGAGATAGAGAGATTATGCCCATGCAAATTCCCATAAGGAGTCATATTGGTGACTACATGTATAGGTGTGTAATTTATGACACGTGTTGCGCAAACAATGACCTCTTCATAAAAGGATAACTTCATATCCTAAGAATGAAGCATATAGCGAGTCATTTTCATGATTATTAGATTCTTATGCCTAGCCACTCCATTATTATCAGGAGAATAAGGAACAATGTTTTGCCAAAAAATTCCATGAGGAGAGAAAAACTATTGGAAATCATTGCTAATGAATTTGCATGCCCCCTCCCAACCCACTAGTAGGGATACAAGAGAATTTTCATAGTTTCAAGATAATTTTATGAACTCATCAATGTGACTCCTTATGAGCAGTCGCATGGGAAAAATATATATGTCTCACCCTTATGTATATTTGGATCAAGTGCATGGGTCCACCCACACTTGATTCTGTTTCAAAAGTGTTAGCTTCATTATTCAACACAAATTTTCAGGTTGACTACATGCACTTCAAATTATTCTCTTGAAATGCAAGGAGGATTTGGGATCGCAAGTCAAGGAATCAACAAATCAAGAACTCTTACAATATCCTTGTGAAATTATAGTTTAAAATATAAACCATTTCAGTTAGTTACAAAATTTAAAACTATTATAGTCACATGATTCCACAATAAAACATTTATAATATACACACGAACAAGTACATGTTGATGTATAAAACTTCAAAGTTCCTACACCAACAAAAACAAAACTTGCTATCTAAGCAATTTGACAAGTGGAAATGGTACCTAAGTTTACATCATTAATTATGGTGATGAAAATCACGATGATGATCATGACAATGGTGACAATGATGATATGATGATTATCATGACAATGGAAATGAAGATGATGATGAAAATGATGATGGTGATGAAAATGATGATGATGATGATGATGATGATGATGACAATGGCGATGATGATGATGATGATGACGATGACGACGATGATGATGATGATGATGATGATGATGATGACGACAATGATGATGATGATGACCAAGAAAATGACAATGATGATGACGACGATGATGTTAAGGAGGAGGACGATGATGAAAATCTTGATTAAGGTGATGAAAATGATGATGATGATGATGATGACGATGGAAATGATGATGATGATTATGAAAATTACGATGACGATGATTATGAAAATTACGATGATGATGATTATGCAAATATGTTGATGACCATGATTATGAAAATGATGACAACGATGATGACTTGGAGGAGGAGGAGGACGACGATGAGGAGGATGAGGACGACAATGACAATGTTGATTATGGTGATGACAATGACAATGATGATTCCAATATGATGATGATCATGAAAATGGAAATGATGATGACAAGGACGATGATGATGACAATGACTATGAAAAAGATGATTGTGATTATGACGATCAAGACAATGACAATGATGATGATGAGGACCCATTTTCTAGAACATGAAGCCTCATCACATGTATTGGGATTAGAATCAACCAACCCATTAATTGTTCCACACACGTTAGAGAAAATAAGGTCAAGAATATTCTAACATGTTTTTCATCATTTCATGAGAAAGGATATTTGTGATGCTTTCCCATAGAACATGCATTGCATACACCTCCTTTTCTCACATTAAATCATGGAATACCTCTTACTAAATGTTTTTTGAACTC
This sequence comes from Picea engelmannii, assembly GCA_009831015.1. NCBI lineage: Eukaryota > Viridiplantae > Streptophyta > Pinopsida > Pinales > Pinaceae > Picea > Picea engelmannii. Next base: position 370,520 of record ML776745.1, on the reverse strand, counting down.
TCCTTAGCATGTCAAGATTCAGGTGACCAAATCTTCTTATATACCATAACTCCATGAGAGTTCCATCATCATTCCACAACTCCATGAGATTTCCATCATCATGATGACAATGACAATGATGATGATGATGATGACAATGATGGTGACGATGGAAGTGATGATTATCATTAAATGAATAATAGGAATATACTAGTGAGCTCCTCTTGGTTTTGAGAATAATTTATTCTCTACTAAACAAGGCCAACCATGTGAAGGTGGAAGCTCACTTGGCCCCTCCCCCCCATCATATCACTCTAGATTCCACATACCCAATCATGCATATTAATTTAAACAAAAATTGTACAACTAATAATTTATATTATAAATAATTGTCTTAAAATATTCGCAGTCACTTCTTTTTAGGTTTCTTATTTTTCATAAAAGTCTTCAATAAATAGTTAGTACATCGGTATTTATCCCCTTTAGTTGTTGGACAATGATGACAGTGATGATGATGATATCATTGATACTCTACTTCATTCAACTCTACATTTGTATAATCTAGTTCATAATTGATTTTGAAAGGATTTTCCATATCAACATCGTCATCAATGTCATTTTTTATCATAATATCATTGTTAATATCATCATTGAGAACATTGTCATATACATTTGGTTGAACTTCTTCAAATTATTCGTATGATATTACATCTATATCATGCTCCTATGTATCTTCTTATTCTTCAATATCATCTTCTTATGGTACATTATACTTTACATGACTTCCTCTTGGATCATATCTAACAATGTATGACCAACCTGCTTTACCTAGAACCTATGAATAAATTACCTACTCACATTGGCTTGGAAGAACATATTTTTTTGTATCTGACTCAATACTTGTATTAACCATGTTAAATCCATTGGCATGCTCAATAACAATTCTTTTTGGATCACGTTCATTCATATGTAACATGTACCATGTTTCCTCAAACAAAAGTAAATTAAAGGAATTAAAGTTACACTCAATTAGATCATTCAAATACCCATTGTATATGTTTTCAGATATTGTTGGATGCTCATCACTTATATAGGAAACATTAGTGACCTGAAAGATTGGAGTTATCCCACAATCATAGGTTTTCTTATTGTCATCCATATTTTTGATGCAAAATTTATGACCGTTATACCACATAGCATTGTGGTGTTTCAGCTACAATATGCCCGACATATAAAAAATGCATTGTCAATCAATAAACATATTTATAATTAGTAAAAAATTATTAAAGAAAAACCACAAAGATTAATATAATGGAAAATAACCGAAACATGATGTGGGTGAATTATATGTTTTCCTATTTATCTTTTAAAACATATGCTAAATCAATTTCTCTCTGAGTAAGATTGGAATCTTGATTATGGCGAGATTATTTAAGCAATGTAGCCAACCCTTCCCATGATAACCTACCACTACATTATTTTATACATAAATATATCCATACCTTCATCCAATCAATATTTTTTGCAATGTATAAATGTAGTGCATCCCACTCTCGACCAACTATATGGAAAAATAATAAAAATTGCTAACAATAACGATTAATAATTGATGGAAGAATGAAATTTAAATAAGTAAATTATATATATAAATTAATAATGCAAAGTATTATATATGTAAGCTACCATCTAATTATATTTCACTTTCTTCATTCTACCTTTCCCAACCAGGAACTTGCCTTTAAATATGTTGAATGAGTTGACATTCCAAACGTGAGGCTCCTTCATACTTGTTGCTAATTTAGGAAGATATTGAATAATATACACCAAGGATTGATATACCATATAGCCCTCCACCACAAATGATCTGGATTGTTTTGAGAATGAAATGAAGGCAGAAATATAATAAGAAAATAGACAGATATATTGCTATAAACACAGAGATACATTAATGCACAATTTTTATTAATGATAGAAATGTACATAAGTTGTAAATATACAGAGTGAATGAACTCGCTAGAATGGTGGCATGTTATCTCTAAGAAGAGATGTGATGGCTACAATGAATCACAAGAATAATATGATGTTTACAATGAGGCTTTAAATTCCTTTTTAATGTAAAGAAAATCCAAAAGGTTTGTGGGCCCCGATGGAGGTAGTTGATACGTCAACTTCCCAAGGGTGTAACATTTGCATGCGATCTTTGTTTGGGGTGCATGATAGCTCGTTGGAAAGTTCTATACAAGGAACACACAGTTTTCCATCACATTAAGGCTAACAAATATAGTGTGCCTATGGCAGGCCCAAAAAACGTTGTTTAGGGCCTCAAAATGACCCCATCAGTTTAGGACACAAAAGATGTAAAAACACTACCATGGTGGAAACTCATGTTTTGAGCCATCAGAATATGTGGGTGGCCATTGATTTCCACATAGATAATTCTTCCCCCTTAGGAATAAATGGTCTCCATTGCATCAAGTTCCTTGCGAATCTTTTTCTGAATCAGAACCTTGGTGAGCTACTTGTCTTGTCGAAGAAGTTGTCCTGCTTAGCCTTTTGAAGGATTTTATGAACTTTTTGTTGGAGGGGTTGGACCCATTCAAATGATATAGTTTGATGATATTCATGAGTCAGTGAATATGCAACATGAAGAGAATACAGGTATTTGTTATAACTTCGCTTGAATGGACAGTGTGGAGGCGCCCTTGTAGATGTAGTAAGAATATGTTGGTACTATTCTACAATCTTGTTGATCTGCTTCTATTAAAGATGAGGGTATTTTTTCGAGGCTACGATGATTGTAGTTTCCTTTTCTTCTAAGAAGATCATGAAGAGGATAAACTTTGTTGTATGAGAGATTACTTTGCGGAACTTTTTTTTTGGGATAGTAGTCATAACTACCTCTGGTATCCTATAGAGATGACTTCCCAGAGTAACAATGATGCTATGGTGTTGAGAATAATAAACAAATTCATCTTCCACATATATGGTTGGCCTAAAAAAACACCATATAATTCCAGTGGGGAAACATCACACAATACCTCATCCTTGAAGGGCTTGATGCCATATGACATGCGACATTGTTGGCTGACACGAAGATCTCGTCTCTCGTGAATCCATCCGATGTTTTATGGTTGCGGGTGTGGTGTTGTCAGAAAATACAACTACTTGACAAGCTCTATTGAGATGAGGTTATTATGGCTTATTCTACCAATAATAAAATGAAGTGGGGTCCCCTTCACCCACATCTATGAATGGAAGAGGTGCTCCCCCTCCTTAGGATCCTCTGGTTCTTCTGGTTGGATTGTTGCAGTCATGACAATAGTAGTGGGTTTTGCATCAATGATCTGTCTCCTTTTATTATTGTTTGAATCAGATTCTGAGTCGAGGTTCGACTCTATTTTTTTATCTCATCCACCAATGAGTGTTTTGAGCGACATTCATCTGTGTTGTGCCAATATATTTTGTGGAAGTCACACCACTTCCCAATGTCCTTCTTCATATTTTTGTGGCTCTTCTTTTCTTCTGGCTTGGACTGGTTGTCTTGAGGTTGGTTGTTCTATGAGTTAGTACTACCTTTATCGTATTTTGGCTGTTGCAGATTTTCAGACCCAAATTCCCACATGTTCTGCTACTTAAATTTCTTCTCAATTTTGATAGCATATCGATAAGCAACTCCCAGTGATGAAATCTCTAGAAATTCCATTTTGGTTTGGATGTACCTATAAAGATCCCCACGGTATTTTATAACTAGATGTCGCTCGGAGTCTTTTATACCCATCTTGGTGCACAATGAATGGAATGTATTAATGAAATCCGAAACTATTTGACCCCTATCTTGATGCAACATGGTCCATCTCATGTACTAGTCATCATACTTTCCCATAGGGTAATATTTCTCCTTGACCGCATCCATAAAAAAATCCCAGGTGGGCTCAACCCTAAATATTCCAGACTCCTATGTGGAAATTTTCTCCCAGTAAGTTTCCCACCAATGTTTGACATGGGAGAGAGCCTTAAGGAGCACAAAGGTGATATTTTATCTATCGAAAAAAATTTGAACAGAGAAATAACCTTCTAGAAAATTTAACCATTTTTTCAAAGCATGTGCATCAATCTGACCTTCGAATACAAGAATATAAAAATTAACCAAGTGCCTTGAATGGGGAATCATATCCAAAATGACCGATTGACCAAGACACACTTGTTATTGTCGAAAATCAGTGAAGGATTTGGGAAAAATTATCCAACATATCGTTCCTCTATTTTGGGAGGGCTTCCGCGAGCAATAGGTTGATGGGATATTCTATTGCCTCATCTCTCTTCTCTTCCACCTGTTGAGACCATTTCTTGGTTCCATTTTTTCCTTCCACATTCTATTTTCCCCACTTCATTACTCCTTTTATTTTCCCCCTTCTATACCTCCCATTATTCCCATTTCCTTTTATCCCTTCTTTTTCCCTTTCTAGGTTACTATACTTATCCATATTTCAGTTTGTGGGTTGTCTCGTTTTCATTTCCATCCACTTACTCATGCACAAGTTAGTTTAAACACTTATAAAAAAAATTCAAATTTGTGGGTTCACAGGCTCAAATGCGTGCCTGCCATTAATTTTCTTTTCCCAATACACATTAAGTATTGTATAAATGATAACAACTGTTGTGAAATACCTGAAAATATTGTCATTGATGGTGAAAGGATCAAGGAATTTTTTCATTAAATTCTCATTTAATATTCATTTTCCAAGGGATTAAAATATCATTAGCTTTCCAAAAAATTTTATTTGAGACCATTATCCAGCAAAATAAATTGTTTTGTCAACGTAATGGAAACATTAACTTAACAATAGTTTTGTGGTGACAATCTAAATATTTTTGGTCGTGGAGATCAAAACTTCCAGTGGTTGAGAGCATATTGGTATTATTCCTCCCCTCTTACTGCATAGAAAGACGGGAACATAATTTCGACATATGGAATTTCTTGTGTTGGTTGTGTTCCATAGGTTTTCAATTTTAATGAAATCACATGGTGTGTGGACAAGTACATGTTGAATCAAAGAATCATACAACTTTACGGACATTCTCCAATTTCTCTATCACCTCAAGTCTTCCCCAATATTTTAAAGCTACCAGAGTTTCCCCTTACCTTCAAAGGTGAAGATTGCAAAGAATTCTTCAAGAAACATAACAATGGGATTGACCTCCTACCGAAGTATTTGGATAATCTTGCATCTTTCCCAGCAGACATAACCAGAATACAGGTTGAATATCTAAAGAATACCTATCGAGAAATTGCATGGCTATTCACCATAGTGACAGGTTAGGAGAACATTGCTTCTATATCTTGGATGATTTTATATATTATGTATTTTGCAGTCCAAGAACATGATATTTTTTATAGGGGAAATCTCATTTCTATTGAAATTTCTTCCCAATTGTCACATTATAAAAAGATAGAAAATTATTTATGACATCTTATTTTCTATTTTCTATCGTGCATTGTTGCCAATTCCCAAATTTGCCCATCAGTAAAAGGGTAAATTTTGAAGAAGATCATGTTACCATTTGGTATTGGGCACTATGGAGGCATAAAACCCCTCTATTTTTCTATGAAGTGTATAATGACTTTGTTTCAGTCTTCAAAAAACTTTTGTTGGGAGAAAACATTCCCAAGATATCTGTTGAAGCTAAAAATATTTTAGAGTAAAAGGGAACAATAGATAAAATGGAGGATCATAATATCATAAGAATATTTTGCTCAAAATAAAATCTTTCTTTCCTTCTGTATTATGTACCCGATAAATTATTTATTACAGAGGTAGCAAGGCAATATAATTTATGGTTGCACTTTTTCCATGAAAAAGGGAAAAAACAATGTATTTCACTGCCATGGAAGATTGTAGAATTTGTCTTTAGAAATATAAATAAAATTGATTAATTTGCAAATCATTTTAACAATGTGAGTTTAAATTATGATGAAAATATCAAAGGTTTTGATCCAAAAAAAAGCTTTGTTGGACATATTCTATTAGTAGGATTCAATAACTCTTTTATTCAAACTGTCTTGAGTGAAGAAGAATAAGTTAATAGACAAAACACTTATGTACATAAAGTCGATGATTTAGAAACATTACTTAGCATTAATGATATTTACAAGAAAAAAGGAAAAAGTCCCAGTGAAATAAGTGTTCAATCTCCAGTTGTCACTCCTAAGAATGCTACCTCCAGGAGCAGTGCTCCAGTGGCCCACCCAATTAAAAAGACTTTCAAAAATAGTTCCAATGGAGGGGGAGACAAGAATCCTCCCTTTGGAAAAATTGAAAGTTCACACAAGTTGCTAGTGAGAAAGAAGAGAAAAATCCCAGTGCAAGAAGAAGAAAATAATCTTATAGAAAATCATATCCAAATCTTTTCCTTGGAAGATATGGAACTAGATGAAGCCATTGAAAAAATATTCCCTGCAATAGAACAAGAGGAGCATGTTTCTCAACAAGATTATTTACTGAGAGCTATTGAGAATGAAACCTTTAGTGAGGAAGAATCCTTCACTTTTCAGAGCATTGTTTTTTACAGAGAATCTAAAAAGATGATTGTAGAAAGAATTGATCAGAAAAATAAGAAAGGAAAATCCTGCTCAGAGGTCGACCTCAAGAATATGTGACCATCCCATATTTCCAAAATTCATAGGGAAATTGGGGACACACTTGAAGACTCTATTGATGGTTGAGAGGCTAAGAATGCCAACTTAAAGGAAAATATCAAAGAATCGAAGACTGCATTGATGCCTCTTCCCATATTCACCGGTCCTTTGACAATGATTAAACCAACTACATCTAGTATCAAGTTAAAGGGATCATCAATTTTTCTTACAACAGTTCGAAATTATGTTGAGAAAAATAGTAAAAAGAGAATGTTATTGATAATAGAGGCCTGGGAGGTATCTAAAAATATTGTTTCTTTTGGTTCAAGAGAACATGCATTTCATGAGTATCTCCGAGATGATTTTAAGAATGAAGAAGTATTTTACATAGATGTTGTTTTACCATTTGGGATAAAAGTCTCAAACATGATAGAATTAAAGAGGAGAGAAGAATATTTTTCTTCTCCTAGTCGGATCAAACAGATGAATTCATGTTGGAAAGAAAAGATCAAGAATTTGAGAAACATTGTCCAAGCATGCAATGAATCTATAGTGAAAAGAGAAGAATTATTCATAAGGATCACAAAAATAGATTTAGCAAGAAGCACTGGTGAGGTGAAAGATCCTAAATTAATTTTCAATTCAATGTTTATGACAAGGAAACAATTTGATGAACATGTGGAGATACTAAAGGGATTATTGGCTGAGAAATTTAATGACATGATTGAATATGGTGAAGAAGAGATATATAAATGGCTTATCGATTATTCTATGAAAAATCAAGATATTGAGGATTCAATCCACGATATTTCTCATGACCTAGTAGATTTAGAAGGTGAATTGTTTAATATCAAAATTACACATGAGATAAATGTTCTGCCAATGAAGAATTACATTGAATATTGGTTTAAGAGGGAAATCGATAAATTAGCTAAAGGCGGCCAAGAAATAGCAGTTGAGAGAGTTCCTATAACTATCAATGAGGAAAATAAAAGGACAACAACAAGCAAGTAAAAAACAACAGATACCATCATAGTAAGTTTATACTAATCACATTTTTCTTTCCTTATTAGTTTTGCATCCAGTTATTTCGCTTCTTTGATTAGAAAGGTTTAACCGAAATCTGATAATTTCCTTTTGTCTTCTTTACAGGTATTGCTACTCTGCCTTCACCCACCTTCTTCTCTCCACAGTCTATTTCTTATTTATATTTAATTTTATGGTCCGAGGGATCTCTAATCCCAGTCCTTTGGACAAATGCATTTAATTTCAAAGAATTGTGATAGACTTTAATATTTTTTCAGAAATCCCAAGAGAACTAAGTCAAGATAAATTTTTACTGTTTTTTATAACTATGAGTTTTGAGTATAAAATATTTGAGATTGGTCTATCATTTTCTTCCTTTGATCTCCTCATGTGTCTACTCTATTAAATTTCTCTTATCCGTATAGATCATATTCTTTTATTTTTATGTGTGATCATAAATCTTTATTTTCGCTATGATGGATGTAAGGAAATTTTACTTATGTTTTCAAATGAGTGATGTATGAGGTTCCTGGTCATCTCTCAGGAATTCTCTTTAAAATAAAATATTTTTATTTTTCTGCAAATTTTATCTTTCTTTAATTATAATAGTGGACTTTCTCAAAGTCCTGTATCATTTTGGAAATATAGAATATCAAAGAATATCGTAAAATAGAGAGGAGCACCACCTCTATAAAAACGAAGGAGGATTCACATCCTCGTGAGGTTGTCATTTCGATCTTGATGGATTCAAGTGTCAACACCACCATGGGAGGATGCTTGGGTTTGAGATAGTGGTTTTACTCAGGAGAAACTAGCTCGAGACCCAACTCTCTATACCCTGACCTCGTCAGGGACATGTAGTAAGAAACAAAAAGGAGTATCTTTCTCTGATACCACTGATCCGAATTATTTTGAGAAAAAAATGAAGGAATAAATGTGATAAGAATATACACAGATATATTTCCAAAAACATAAAGATATAGTAATGCACAATTTTTATTAATGACAAAAATCTACATAAGCTATTAAAATACAGAGTGAATGAACTCGCTAGAATGGTGGTAGCTTATCTATGAGAAGAGATGTAATGGATACGCTCATTCACAAGAAGAATATGATGTTTAAAATGAGGCTCTAAAGGCCTTTTTAACATAAATAAAATCCAAAACCCTAACCCTAGAAGATGAAATGCCAAAAGGTTTGTGGGTCTCGATGGGAGTAGTTGATAGGTCAACTTCCCAAGGGCATAACTTTTTCATACGATATTTGTTTGGGGTGAATGATAGCTCATTGGAAAGGTATATTCAAGGAATACACATTTTATCATCAAAATTGGGATAAATCCTATAGTGTGAATGTGGCAGGCCCCAAAAAAAATTTTGTGTGCCTCAAAACGACACCAGAAGTTTAGTACCCGAAAAGATGTAGAAAAACTACAAAGGTGGAAACTCTTGTTTTGAGCTAGAAAACTATGTGGGTTGCCATCGATTTCCTCCTGAACCATTCTTCCCCCCTTAGGAAGTAGTGGTCTCCACTGCATCAAGTTTATGGGGAAGATTTTATTGAATTTGAACCTTGGTGAATTGCTTGTATTGTTGAAGAATCTACCCTTCTTAGCTTGTTGAAGGTTGTTATGAACCTGTTGTTGGAGGGGTTAGAACCGTTCAACCAATATAGCTCCATGATATTCCTGAGTGTGGGAGGAATCTATTGGTGAAGATGCAACAATTATATAATGAAGGGATTTTTTATAACTTTGTTTGATTGGACAATGTGGAGGCACCCTTGTAGGTGTAGTAAGAATGTCTTGGTGATCTTCTACAATCTTGTTGATATGCTTCTACTGGAGACAAGGGTCTTGGGCCAAGGATAAAGTGATTGTAGTTCCCTTCTCTTATGAACAGATCATGAAGAGGATAAACTTTGTGGTATGAGAGATTACATTCCAGCACTATTTTGTTGGGATAGTAGTTGGAACTACCTCTGGTATCCTGTAGATATGACATCCCAGACTATCAATCACGCTATGGTATCGAGACTCATAAATAGCATTAAACTTCCACATATATGGCTGGTCTAAAAGAACATCACATAGTACCTCATCCTTTAAGCAATTGATTCAATATGACAGGTGACATTGTTGGATGACATGAAGATCTCATCCATAGTAAAGCCATCCGATGTTGTATGGTTGTGGGTGTGGTGTTGCTAGAAAATCTAACTTTTTGACGACGTCTGATGAGATAAGGTTCTTATGGATTCTTCTATCAACAATAAAATGCAGAGGGGTCCCCTTCACCCACATTTTTTAATGGAAGAGGCACTCCCCCTCCTCATGATCCTTTGGTTCTTATGGTTATATTGGTGCGATCGCGACAGTAGTAGTGGGTTCTGCATCAATGATTTGTCTTCTTTTATTATTGTCTGAATCAAATTTTGAGTTCGGTTTCGACTCTATTTATTTGAGCTTGTCCATCGATGATGGTTTTGAGAAACATTCATCGGTGTTGTGCCAAGGGATTTTTTGGAAGTCACACCACTCCCCAGTGTCCTTCATTGTCTTCCCATTGCTCTTATTTTCATGTGTCTTGGACTAGTTGTCTTGAGGCTAGCTTTTCTGTCAGTTAGGAATTCCTTTACCATATTTTTGTTGTTGTGGATTTGTAGACCCAAACTCCTGCGTGTTCTATTGCTTAAATTTTTTCTTGATTTCGATAGCATATCGATAAGCAGCTCCAGGTGATGAAATGTCCAAAAATTCTATTTTGGTTTGGATGTACCTGTGAATATCCCCATGGTATTTTAGAACTGGATGCCACTCAAAGTATGTGATACCAATATTGGCGTGCATGGTATGGAATGTATTTATGAATTCTGTCACTTTTTGGCCCCTCTCTTGATGTGATGTGGTCCATCTCATGTATTGGTCGTCATAGTTTCCCATAGGGTAATATTTCTCCTTGACCACATGCATAAAAAAATCCCAAGAGAGATTGGCCCTAAATATTCCAAACTCCTACATGGAATTTTTCTCCTAGTAAGTTTCCCACCAATGTTTGACATAGGGGAGAGCCTTAAGGAGACCACAGGTGATATTTTCTCTATCGGAAAAATTGTGAACAGAGAAATAACCTTATAGAAAATTTAACCATTTTTCAAAAGCATTCACATCAATCTAACCTTCAAATACTAAAATATCAAAATTAACTTGTACCTTGAATGGGGTAGTGTCTCCAAAGAGACTACTTTATGAAGACGCACCTGTGATTGTCGGCAATTGATGAAGGATTTGGGAAAAATTCTCCAACATCGCGTTCCTCTGTTGTAAGAGGGATTTAGCAAGAAATAGGTTCATGGGATCTTATTCTCCCTCATCTCTCTTCTCTTCTACCATGGAAGTTCACTTGGGTTGGTGAGAGTGATTATACTTAAGATAAACTACCTCGAGACCCAACTCTCTATACCCTGACCTCATCACAGACATGCACTAAGAAATGAAGAGGAGTAGTATTCTCTGATACCACTGATCCAAATTATTTTGAAAATGAAATGAAGGTGGAAATATAATAATAATATACACATATATATTTCCAAAAACACAGAGATACAATAATGCACAATTTTTATTAATGACATAAATGTACAGAAGCTTTAAAAATAGAGAGTGAATGAAATCGCTAGAATGGTGGCACCTTATCTATGAGAAGATATGTAATGGGTACACTCCTTCACAAGAAGAAGATGATGTTTACAATGAGGCTCTAATGGAATTTTTAACATAAATAAAATACAAAACCCTAACCCTAGAATATGAAACCCCAAAAGGTTTTTGGACCCCGATGAGGGTAGTTGATACACCAACTTCCCAAGGGAGTAAATTTTTCATACGATCTATGTTTGGTGTGCATGATCGCTTGTTGAAAATGTCTATTCGAGGAATACACAATTTTCCATCACACTCTAGATAGAACATAGATTTTGATTGTGGCGGACCCAAAAAACGTTGTTTAAGGCCTCAAAACAGACCCGAAAAGATGTAGAAATATTTCGAAGGTGGAAAGCCATTATTTGAACCAGTTGAATAGGTGGGTGTCCACCGATTTAGTCTTGGATCATTCTTCACCCCTTAAGAAGCAATGTTCTCCATTGTGCCAAGTTCATGGGGAAGATTTTGTTGAATCTCAACCTTAGTGAGCTTCTTGTCTTGTTGAAGAAGTTGTCCTGCTTAGCTTGTTGAAGGTTGTTATGAACCTGTTGTTGGAGGGGTTGGAACCATTCAACCAATATAGATGCAAGATGTTCATGAGTGTGGGAGGACTTTGTAGGTGAATATGCAACATGAAGAGCATGAAGGGATTTGTTATAACTTCGCTTGATTGGACAGTGTGGAGGCACCCCTATGGGTGCAGTAAGAAGATATTGGTGTTCTTCTACAATCTTGTTGATCTTGTTCTACTGGAGACAAGGGTCTTGGGCTGAGGCTACAGTGATTGTAGTGCCCTTCTCTTATGAACATATCATGAAGAGGATAAATGTTTTCATATGGTAGATTACTTTGCGGCACTATTTTGTTGGGATAGTAGTCAGAACTACCTCTGGTATCCTGTAGAGATGACCCTCCAAAGTAACAATGAAGCTATGTTGTTGAGACTCATAAAAAACATGACGCTTCCACATATATGTTTGGAATAACATAACATCACATACTTCTAGTGGGGAAACATCACAAATAACCTCATCCTTTAAGAGCTTGATGTCGTATGAAAAGTGGCATTGTTGGATGACACGAAGATCTTGTCCCTGGTGAATCAATCCGATGTTGTATGGATGTGGGTTTGGTGTTGTCAAAAAATCCAACTGCTTGATGAAATTTGTTAATATGATGTTCTTTTGGCTTCCTCTATAAACAATAAATTGCAGCAGGGTCCCCTTCACCCCCATTTGTGTATGGAATAGGCGCTCCCCCTCCTCTAAATCCTCTGGTTCTTTTGGTTGGATTGTTGCAGTCATGACAATAGAAGTGGGATCTACATCCTTCATATATCTCCTTTTATTATTTTTTGAGTCATAGTTTGAGTCGAGGTTCGACTCTATTTATTTGAGCTCATCCACCAATGAATTTTTTGAGCACCATTCATCAGTGTTGTGCCAAGGGATTTTTTGGAAGTCACGCCACTTCCTAGTGTCCTTCTTCTTCTTCTCGTTTCTCTTATTTTCCTTTGGCTTGGACTAGTTGTCTTGAGGTTGGTTATTTTGTGAGTTAGGACTGCCTTTACCATATTTTGGTTGTTGCGGATTTGCAAACCCTAACTCTCGCTTGTTCTTCTACTTAAATTTTTGCTCGATTTTTACATCATATCGATAAGAAACTCCTAGTAATAAAATGTCCATAAATGCCATTTTGGTTTGGATGTACCTTTGAATATCCACGCAGTATTTTAGAACCAAATGGTACTCTGAGTCTGTGATACCGATATTGGTGTGCATGGTATGGAATGTATTTATGAACTCTTTCACTATTTGTCCCCTCTCTTGATGCAACATGGTCCATTTCATGTATTGGTCGTCATAGTTTCCCACAAGGTAGTATTGCTCCTTGACCACATCCATCAAAAATACCAAGTGGGCTAGGGCCAAATATTCTAGACTCTTCTATGTTATTTTTTTCTTGGTAAGTTTCCCACCAATGTTTGACATTGGGGAGATCCTTAAGGAGCGTAAAGGTGATCTTTTCTCTGTCGAAAAAATTGCGAACAAAGAAATAACCTTCTAGCAAATTTAACCATTTTTCCAAATCATCTGCATCGATCTGACCTTCAAATATGGGAATATCAAAATTAACGTGTATCTTGAACGAGGAAACATCTCCAAAGTGACTTCTTGATGAAGACGTGCATGTTATTGTCAAAAATTGTTGAAGGATTTGGGAAAAATTCTCAAACCTATCCTTCCTTTGTCATGTGAGGGATTCTATGAGAAAGAGATTGATGGGATATTTTTCTTCCTTGTCTCTCTTATCTTCCGCCATGGGAGGTTGCTTGGGCTAGCGAGACCGTTTTTCCTCAAGATAAAATAGCTCGAGACCCAACTCTCTATACCCTGACCTTGTTGGGGACATGCACTAAGAAATGAAAAGGAGTATCCAAAGTGACTACTTGACGAAGATGTGCCTCTTATTGTCAACAATCATTGAAGGATTTGGGAGAAATTCTCCAACATATCGTTCCTCTATTGTGAGAGGGATTTCATGATAAACAACTTGATAGGGTCTTCTTCTCCCTCATCTCTCTTCTCTTCCACCATGGGATGTCTCTTGGGTTGGACATAACAGTTTTCATCAAGATAAACTAGCTCGAGACCCAAATATCTATACCCTGACCTCGTCGGGGACATGCACTAAGAAAGAAATAGGAGTAGCATTATCTAATACCACTGATCCCGATTATTTTTAGAATGAAATGAGGAAGAAATATAATAAGAAAATACATAGATATATTTCTAGAAACACATAGATTGAGTGATGCACAATTTTTATTAATGATAGAAATATACATAAGCTATAAAAATACAGAGTGAATGAACTCGCTAGAATGGTGGCAAATTATCTTTGAGAAGAGATGTGATGGCTACGCTCCTTCACAAGAAGAAGATGATATTTACAATTAGGCTCTAAAGGCCTTTTTAACATAAATAAAATCCAAAACACTAACCCAGAAGATGAAACGTCGAAAGGTTTGTCTGCCCTAATGAGGGTACTTGATATGTCAACTTCCCAAGGACGTAACTTTTGCATACAATCTTTGTTTTGGGCACATGATAGCTTGTTGGAAATTTGTATCCAAGGACTACACAATTTTCCATCACACTTGGGGAAAATCCGAAAGTGTGACTATGGTAGGCCCAAAAAAAAAAATTTAGGGCCTCAAAATGGCCCCGAAAGTTTAGGACATGAAAAGATTTAGAAAAATTATCAAGGTGGAAACCCTTGTTTTGAGCTAGAGGAATAGGCAGGTGGCCACAAATTTCTTCCTTGATCATTCTTCCCCCATTAGGAAGCAATGGTCTCCATTGCGTCAAGTTCCTAGGGAATCATTTGCTAAATATGAACCTTGGTGAGTTTCTTATCTTGTTGAAGAAGGTGTATTTCTTAGAGTGTTGAAGGATGCTATGAATATATTGTTGGAGGGGTTGGAATTGTTCAACCAATATAGCTACATGATCTGCCTAACTGTGGGAGGACGTTTTCGGTGAAAATACAACATGAAGAGCATTAAGGGAATTGTTATAACTTCACTTGACTGGACAGTGTGGGCACCCCTGTAGGTGTAGTAAGAATATCTTGGTGCTCTTCTACAATATTTTTCATGTGCTTCTTCTAGAGACCACGGTAATGGGATGACATTGTAGTGATTGCAGTGTCCTTCTCTTATGAAAAGATCATGAAGAGGCTAAAATTTGCAGTATGATATATTACTTTGTGGCACTGTTTTGTCGGGACAGTAATCGGAACTACCTCTGGTATCCTATAGAGATGATCCCCCATAGTAACAATGATGCTATGGGGTCAAGACTCATAAACAAAATGACACTTCCACATATCTAGTTGGACTAACAGAACATCACAAACTTCCAGTGGGGAAACATCACACAATACCTCATCCTTGAAGGGATTGATGTCGTATGAAAGGTGACATTGTTGGATGAAACGAATATCTCTTCCTTGGCGAAGCAATCCGATGTTGTATGGATATGGGTGTGGTGTTCTCAGAAAATCAAACTACTTGACAACCTATGGTGAGATGAGGTTGTTCTGGCTTCCACTAGCAATAATAAAATGTAGCGGAGTCCCCTTTACCCACATCTTTGAATGGAAGAGGTGCTCCCCCTCCTCAGGATCCTCTGGCTCTTGTAATTGGATTATTGTTGTCATGATAGTAGCAATGGGTTTTTCATCAATGATATGTCTCCTTTTATTATTGTCTGAATCAAATTTTGAGCCAAAGTTTGGCTATATATCTTTGAGCTCAACCACTAATGGTTGTTTTGAGCGACATTCATCGGTGTTGTGCCAATGGATTTTGTGGAAGTTGCACCACTTCCTAGTGTCCTTCTTTGTCTCCTTGTTTCTCTTCTTTTCCTATGGCTTGAACTGGTTGTCTTGAGTTTGGTTGTTTTATGAGTTAGGACTAACTTTAACATATTTTTTTTGTTGGATTACTAACAGGGGGGGTGAATCAGTAATAGCGTAATTATAATCCTTTTTCTTCAAATGTTATATCAATGTAGAATTATTATCCAATAATGAGCAGTAAGAAATAAACAATCACACACATACACAGTACACCGGTGTTTTACATGGAAACTCAAATCGGGAGAAAACCACGGAATGTTTTTTCTTATATTTCTTGAAGAATTACATTCATTGGAAGCACCAACTTCCTTTGTTTTCCAGCTGCAACTGGAAGGAGGCTCCAAGCCCCTAGTTTCTCAGGCTACAACATGAGGGAAGCTCCAACTCCCTAATTCTCTAGCTACAACCAGAAGGAGGCTACAACCCCCAATATTCTCCAGCTACAACCGGAAGGTGGCTACAACCACTTGTCCTTGCCCCATCCTGCCACCCTGAAGTAGAAGTAAAATGATGGAACCACTGTCACACTATCACTGTGAGATATACTATTGTAAACCTGTACTAATAAATCTGAACCATACATCAACCATGCATCAACCATGCATCAACTTGTACCTCAACGTGTAATCAACCTGTACCATAAACAAGTGCATCGACCATGCACCAACCTGTAATCAACATGTACCATAAACAAGTGAATCCAACCATGTACCAAGTATGTACCAATCATGTTTCAACTACTCATCAACTATGACTCATCAATATGTACCAACATCATCAACTATACACCTCATGTATGTGCACCAACTCATCAACCACTTGTCTCAACCATGTACTCAACATGTACCACAACCAAAAGCCCTCATAAATTTCATCATCCAAATCTGATTTGTAGATCTATAATAGATCTGGTTTATATGATCACATTCCTGCAAACCTTCCTTAACTTTAAATACAAGAGACTAGCATTTTCATCAAACGTTTTTTTTTAGTCTCACATGCCTAGTTTTGGATTAGTCAACAACCCTAACTTGAATTAATCATAACTTTGAACCTATAATGTATAAATATATGAAACTGATATACAATGTTATTCAGTGTGTTTTATGCAATTCCTCCAAGTTTCACTACTTGTAACCTCTCAGAAAAGGAGTTATAGAAAAAATGCCATACCTTGCTGAATTCTGGCTTATTCTAGAGAGCGATCTTGTAGAGCATGCCCCGCACAAAATATTTGATGAATTGATCTGAAAATATTAAAAAACATACTACAGAATATCCCCTAACCAACACATTTTGTCTCACTGAATTCGGATCTGTTATGAAGAAGTTATGACGTTTTTACCCGAAACACCTGATTTTGACTAGTTTCAGGACTGGCCACAAACCCTATTTTCCATGGAGTGTAACTCCAAAAATAAAACGACCCACAAGATGAATTTTTTACCACAGATAATTGGATATGTTTTCTAACTTTCATAGCAATTTCATGTTCTGAATCATTATATAAAAAAATTTATAGCGAAAATGGTGAGATGACCTGTAAATAACATACCTTAGAAAACACCATCAAAAGAATTTATCCCTCCTTGCATTTCGGCCTGCTTTTCTTCACCTTTACTCAGAATACTGGTTTAGATATCCTTGGTTACCTCAAAAACATATATATATTCAATATTCTCAAGTGTGATTCAAATGAGAGAGCATTTCCTCTTATTTATACTCTCCAAGTAGCTTCCTTAAAAACATTTTCTAGGTCACTTGGCCCACTTTCCTTATTTTAGGGTTGGGTCCACTTCTAATTTCTCCATTAAATTTATTATTGAAATAATTTATTTTGTATTCACTT
>ML776745.1:328451-346796 GCA_009831015.1 Picea engelmannii | reverse complement strand
CAAATTTACCCTTTGTTTGAATACCTGCAAGATATGGATTAATGTGACTATTAGTTATATAAAAAAGAATTAATATTTATGAAACATGCATAATATTTTCATAAAATTATATACTACTAAAGTGTGGTAGTGTGTTGCATACCACAAAAATGTGTTAGCCCTCACGCATCATGAATTTTCCATGTAAGTATTCCACAAAATTGAATTTTTTTCCATTTTGATCTAGAGATGTCATACATAGTGATGCCATCCCATAAATTTTGTAACTCATCTATAAGAGGCTCAATATATACATTCCTATATTTCACTTGGTACTTACCTAATTGGCTGAAAGTACACGTAATTATTACCTTATATATGTATAATAAATAATGCAATGAATAAGGAAAAAAATGGTGCTACGCTCAAACAAATGTTCTAAACAAATACCTGGAACAATCATTGTCGACATTGTGTGCTCCCTCTTTATTGAAATACGCGTAAGGTTATTGTTTATAACAAAAATAGGCCACACTAAGTAAATAGAATTAATCTCACCAAAAGGATTGACAGTTCATCAACTGCTAATGGAAGCCTAACATTACGAGGTTCTTATTTAAAAATAATTCATGTTTCTTCGATGTTCCTAAATGCAGAAGAATTTGCAGGAATTCGAGGAACACCATATTCACTTCTATGTCATGCATGGTAATCCATAAACTATGTTATGCTTTCACACTTGAACAGTCACGACAAAAGTGGAATTACCAGAATATGATGAAGAAGATTTTCAAGAACATTCTTTTAAATTGATCAGCTCAATATCTACTAATTTGACATTGTGGTAATTTCGTTTTCGGTGCATATTGTCCATAATATATAATATGATCATTAGGACATGCATTAATAGCCTAATACTCCATTCCAATATCTTTCATAATGGAAGATAAATCTTGGTATGTGCAAGGTAACTTATTTGACGGTGATAAGAAAAATTCACCTAAGAATCTACAACATAAAAAATAACTAGTTAATATAAATAATAGTTATAATCATAAATATCACATACTTAATATATTACACATTAATTGACACTAAAAAAAGATAAAATTAATTTTGACATTTATGTATAGGTGACGAATTATATTGTTGCGTACCTTAGGATTTGTGTGAGACAAGTGTTTGGAAAACCATTCAATACCTTCAAGTCCACCAACAACATTATAACTGAGAGAATATTTTTTCTTGAGTCTTCATTAAGGGGTTGTTGCACCTTCTCAAGTAGAGGTACATCATGGCTATCAACAAAGTTTTCCTCATCCATAGGAGCAAAGATGTTTTGGATAAATCTATTTGTCCCATCGTCTGGCTCAACAGTATTAATGTTGTCATATTCTTCCACAGAATTGACTTTATCATGATATTCAATATCCATATGGCCATGTTCCTCATCATGTACAATAATATTTCTACTACTACTAGGCAAATTATTCAACGTCACACATCTACGAGGATTTTTCTTTGTCATTACAAACAATCAATAAAATTAGTGTATATAACAAATATCAAAATAAAAGTAAGTTTTATAAATACACTCAATACAAAGACATATAATAATGAATGAATCACCATGGGAGAATATGCATAGCCCCCCTAAATGTGCCTATTTATCCAATAATGTCTCTCAACTATTTTTCTTACAGGTCTTCTTATGTTAAAGCTCTTGCATTGATTTCAATGGAATTTAAATTTCGCATTACCATTTGCCTACAATGTCTCCTTTAACCTAGCAATCAACCTTTCTTTTTCTTCATCTGTGATGTTATTATTATGATTTGGCATTGGGATTTCCTATTACAACAAAAAACACTAAATCTGTAACATAAGTACAATATACAAATATTTTCTTCCATTAAAAATGTCATTGAATATTTCCCCATTTGTATGTATATATTTAATTAATCCATTGTTGTCATTGATTTACTAAATTTTTATGAGAGTACTAGTCAACAATTACTCAAGAGATGAAAATTAACCATATAAATATATACATTTTTACTACACAAACTACAAATCTTCATGACTATAAAAAGTAAGAAAACCATTAAGCAATTATAAAAGAGAACTAGGCCAATATAAATTGACTAGACATGTTCATACCTATTTCCTAAACAAAAACTTGTGTCCCCACAAAAAATAGGGTCTAATCTAAGTTAATTAGCTGGGATCCAATGTGATTATTTAAAACAAGATAAAGAAATATTAGAATTTTTTAGCATTCAAAGTACATCCAAAATACTATGTATATAAATCAAAAATTCGATGTGAAATAAGATGCAGGTCATAGAAAAGAGACTATTACATGTGTTGAACAATGACCAGACAATTAAGATTTTATAGATTTCGCACCTACAAAACATTTGTCGAAATCTCTAACTTCCATTGAAATTTCGACTCTTGTTGACCACATCAAAGATGTCTAAGTCAATGACCATTAAGCACTTTCAAACAACCATTTGCATTTTTTCCAGATCTACAACCTTCAGTGATATATCGACATAATTTCTTTGGCTTGTGACAAATGTTAGTTGATCTATCGATGGATTTTTATCGATATAACAACGAACTATTTATCGCTACATAGAAAAACAATTGTCACATGTGAATGAAATCCCATTGATATATCAACTCCATGTCATTGCAAAAGAGACAATGAAATAATGTCATCGAAAATATGACAAACATTAAGGAACCCAAAAAAATGATTGAAATTGTATTAATTTGTGATGGTACGATTAATTTAACCCATATAATCATAATGTTTTGTCAAATTTTGACCACATATATATTAGTGTATGTGAGGCATGCCACCCCTACAAGATGCCTAATTGTTTGCAATGAAAGAGATTTTGAATCATTGGACTATAGGCATGTGCCTCAATATATTATGAGGAGGACCATGTGCCTTGCCCTTGCTTTTTTATTTATAGTACCTATCATTCCCACATTTTAGACATATCTCTCTATCCACTGTTGGCACAGGGGAAAACCCAGGGTTCAACGCTTGAACAACGCACCAACAAAACCTTATTTGTTGGCACAGGAGCAAACCCAGGTTTCAACGCTTCAACAACGCACCAACAAAACCCTAACTACCAACCCTTTCAGCAACACCTACGAAGCAAACTAAACCCTACTTACATAACAATGCAGTAATGAGCATATCACACACTTCCAATCATTTAACACATAGCATTAACTTAGATCTAGCATTCATTTACCATACTAAGCATCCATACATCTATCTAACATATATAAAGATCAGTGCACTAAGAAAATAAACACATAAACAAAATAAAGAACATCAACACAAGATATACGTGGTTCACCCCAGTGTGGGGCTACGTCCACCAACTTCTTCTTCTTATTTATTAGTCTTCTTCAATCTTTTACAACCATCTGTTACTGTGCACAGAGCTACAGAGTCCAATTCCGCAAAGGACGGGAGATTTGCGCGCAGCTCACTAGATCCTCCTTCCTAGAATTAGGTCAAGGCACAGAGCCAACTCCTTATTAGCACAAAGCCTCTTACAATCACTTGCACTTACCTAGAAATTTACATGTTCTTGCACGAAGCCAACTTGGACCACCTTCACTCTAAGTCCTATCTACTTATTTATACATTACAAAAACATGGGTAAACCCATGGGCTGACATCCCATACCCGTTACATAAACCCTAAAAGCCCAAAAATCCTGCAAAAAAAGAGATATCCCGCAATCTCCACTTCGCCTGGTCACTCCATCTTTGACCATCATGTCGAAGTCCCAAAGTGGTCAAACATGACCAATTTTCTCTCAAAACTTGGTCGAGGGCCAACAGGCCCCCAACACTCACCTGTGACTTGTCCCGAGTCACTCTGATTTGGGCAACACTGATTCAAAGGCCTTGAGCTTATCTTGAGCTGCCTCGACTTGCTTCTTCACCAGAGCCTCCTGCTCAGAAAAATCTTGAATTACTTTCTCGGTGACAGGCCCCTCCAAGTGTTATTCCACTGTTGCAACCAACTGTTCCAACTGTGAGTTGTGCCCTTTGATCTCTTCAAAAAGAGTGCAGGATTCGTCCTGCACTGGATGGAGTCTTTGTGTAACCTCCATAAATCTTCTATGGATGGTAGTGACCTGCTACTGGACTAGGTGTTTCTTCTGTGACCTCTTTATCTTCTCAACTGCAGTAAGAAGCTTCATCTGTGCTTGCACGATAGACGCCTGCTACTTCGCCACCTAGATTTGCGCTTCCAATATCCTCAGCTCTGGATCTTATACAAGGTGCTCATAGGACTGTGCACTTTGATCACTTAATTTTTTTCATTCTGAATCCAATGCCCTGATTCATTCTACTACATTCTTGGCAGCTTCTTCCCTCTGATCGTGCACTTCTTTCGGAGTTCTCGGTACTACTTGGATTTCTAGCTCCATTACTCTTGCTTGAAGTTGTTGAATGGCTTCGATGAGATTCCCCACTTGCATCTATGTTGAATCTGGTTCCTCCTGTGCCAAGCCCAGCACAGAGCGAAGTGTTCTAGTTACTACAGTTTTTACCACAGCCTTCTCTGCAAGAAGTTGGTCTTTTTCTTTTTGAATCTTCTCTTTGTCCTCCTTGAACATTTCCCTAATTTCATCTTTCTCATGCTGCGTAACTCGAATTTTCTCTAAGGAATATTCCTTTTCTTCTTGGGCTCGATGAATTCAAGCCTCTGTCACATTTTATAACCTTCACAATTAGGTGGGATCATCCCCCAATTCTACACTTTTTGTTGAAGATCGTGCAGTAGGCACTGCGCGACTCAAATTCATAGCTTGTTGGATGTCCTTGAGCTCCTTCTCTATTCTATCATACATCAACTCCTTCTTTTCTCCCTGTCTCTGGAATATGTCTTCTGAAGCATCATCTATGGTTGTGGTGATGAGATCAATATCGTCCATTGTGAGCACATTCTTTGACTGAGGCTTGTTGGCACGGACCTTCTTTCTAGCCAAAGGTTTCTCCAGGGAAACCTTCCTCTTTTGCGATGCTTCTATTGTGGTGAGGGAATCCTTTGGTTGTGTGGCTTCTCCTTTGTCTTGATTTTCTTCATCTTCACCTCCTTTCTCTTGGTTCACTTCGTCTCCTCCTCCTCCTACAGGTGAGTCAAGCCTACTTTCATCTAATGTGTTGTCCTCCTCATCAGTTTCTATGTCTTGGAATTTGTCCTTTTTATTCTTTTTCTTAGCACTGCTTTGTCTGTCATACTCAGTCTAGGTGACCAAAGGGATTTTGATGATGTCGGGGTTGGAGAGTTCGGCATCTTCGACCAGTACAAGGAATTCTCCTATCCATTCCTTAGTGATCTCTTCCATGTCTTGATCAATCAATTTATAGTAGGACTATAGCTCCTACTTACTTTCATCCCTGTGCACGGTGATGTAGATGAAGTGTCATTCTGCATGGAACTTTGCTAGAAACCTGTACTGATAGAGTGTATCCGACATCATTCAGGGTAATGATTCAATGGAACTCTTCAGTTGTAGGTAGTAAGCACGAAAGACAGTGTTCGACGACCACTTCTTCGCCATATCATTTGTATACCACAAGGTAGCGAACCTCGTGTCCAAGGGTTCTGATGGCTCAACTTCCGGGAAGGCTGCTCGTTTCGGCATTTGCCAGGTGACAAGTGCGATTAAAATTAGTAACCAACTGAAATGAAATTTGTATCCTTGGTCCTGCGCTTCGTGACAGTCCTTCTCCAACTCGTTGATGAGGTAACTCGCCTAGTTCATCTGCATTCCTTCGACACACTTCCATGTGAGGTCAACTACGAACCCTGTGACCTATGTCGGACGGTTCTTTTAAATGATCTTGCTAGCGATAATCAGATTATCAGATTATCGCTTTATGGAGGATACTTTGTAGCCTCGCTTTCCCTTCTCTACATCGCCATAGGCTTCGTTTATACATTGTGCCAAGGAGAGATTTGACGTCTTCCCTGGGTATAACTGGTGAGGGTTCGGTCCCTACATGCTTAATTCAGTGATCAAGTGGATTAGCGTTGGATCCATAGTCACGGGCCTGTCAAGCCATAGATACCCTCCGTGATAGCATGACAAGAGGAGTTTAACGCAAGCGTTAACCTCTCGATGTTGGCTAAAGTGGGGAATATTCATCACATTCAAGATCGTGGAGCGCGCGAGCTCCTTAATCCGTTGTTGGGGAACTATCTTGGGATTCTTCCTAATCATCTTCATAAAGTACCTATGTGGTACGAGAATTCCATAGTTCTTTCGGTCTCTGAGGTTGAAGTTGTTGATCTTGAGAGCTGGGATCAGTCCCAGCTCAGGTCTAACTACATGTATAACCTTCAGGAGGTACGCAGTGATGAGTGTGTACTCAAAGTCACGCGGTACATTGTCACAGTTAACTGTGCCAATAAAAGGTGGGATGTAGTTAGACAAGACCAATGGGATCTGCTTCGCATTAGCCAGATCATCGTGGTGTTTTCTTCTTTTCTCAGCAGTGTGGCTAGAACGTAGTCCAGTTGATGGGGATGCTTGCAATCCACCATTCGATGATGCCTATATTCCTACATACATGACTTTCTCAGTCATGAGGTATACAAGAATCTCCTCCATAGAATTCTCTATTGCGCTATGCTCGCCCAACATTCACACTTTGTAATAAAACAAATCGGGTAGGCGAATGAAAAAGAAAGATAATCAATTGAATGGGGAGGTCTATAAAGATTAACGCGATATGCAATCGATTCTCTATTAGCTCGGATATCTCAGTTTTCAAAAATTGGTCCCGACGCAGCGTCCGACGAGTTAAATAGGGAAGTGTCGTAATGGATTCCTCCAACGGGTATGAATGTGTCAATCAATATGAATCCATCCATTATGGCGTTGTCTCAACGGTCCAATGGAGATATTTCCTTCAATAATTGTGTTTCTAGCCATTCTGGGGCATCATTCTAATGGTTGGGATGCCTCCAAAGGTCATATAGATTTTCCTTGGCGAAGTCCCATTTTGCACAGTTCTATTATTCTGACGAGGTTCAAGTTCTGCAAGCCTTCCTTCTGCGAAGTCTTCAATTTTTCTAATTTTTCTTTATTCTTACTGAGATTTCTGGCCTTCTTTCCTGTGATTTGAGTCTTTGGATTCCTCTTTCCATTCTTATTCTTATCTTCTCTTATCATAGTAACTTTTCACTGCTGGGGGTCTTACAAAGGGTTCAAATGTAATACCTCTTCTCTTACTATTTCTGGGGTGAATGCACTTCTTTCCTGCATGGACATGTGCTTTAATCCTTATTGTGTTCTTTCCACTTCGACTACTAATTCTCTATCCCTCTATTTCTTCAACTTGTTCTCTTGTTCTTCTATTAGTCGCGTTATTTTTCTAGCTATGAAGTCCCTTAATTATTTCTTTTTCTGTGTTGTATCTCCTCCTCTGCTTTCCTTCTGATCTGGTCCTTCTCAATACAAGTCTTTCCTAACAAAAGTACAAAAGGGGCACTTTTCTCAACAAAATTAATCACTTCAAATTATTCTTCGGTCAATTTTTCATGAGAAATCATAGGTACATCAGTAACTCTACCACATAGGGTTATCATTTTTCCTTTAAAAAGACCTATCCTTCCCAATGAAGGTATCATAGCAGGCTTTCCCAAAATTTCCCAAGTTCTTTCTGGAATAATGTTCACATGTTTTTCTTCATCCAATACACAGTCTATGTCGAAGTCTCTTATTCTTGTTTCTATGCATGGCTTGTCTTTTAATATCTCTTGTAAATTGATGTCTCTATGATCATTCAATGTTTCTTTCAGCTGTAATAAAACGGTCTCTGATTCTTTCTGGTTTTCTAAAATATCCTTATTTCCTTGACCTTCTTCATATTTTTCTTCTCTCATGCTCATATTTTCAACTTTGGAAAGCATTCTAGGGAAATCCTCAACTTTGTGACCAATATCTTTACAACAAAGACAAATAGGACATGTACCAAGGAATTCCTTAGCAAGGTGTCCTGGTATTCTGCAATTCTAACACAGCGTCAGTCCCCTCTTTCTTTTAAATGATCCCCAGCCTTTCATGTACTGTGCACTGGGATCACAGTGATGGACCTGCAATTTGCAAAATTTCTTTCTAGGTTCCTGCATCCACTTGTTAGTCAAAAAATTCTTTCTATGCATAGGAATAACATATCTTTCTCTATTTCTATCAAATTTATTCGGATCAATTATTTCTTCTAGTTACGCCCTAGTTTTCATACTAAGACAAAATCTATCAAACATACCTAAATTCATACTTTCGAAGAAAAATTTTCCACTTATCTTACCTTTATCAGAGCACAAAGATTTAAGATCTTACCTCTTTTCTTCAGATCTGGTTCATTTCTTAGCACAGAGCTTCACAACTCACGTAGAATACTGCGCACTATAGCAACATCTCTACACACATATCTTTCTCTTTTCTTTAGTTCCCAGCAATCATAGTTTCATGTTTTGGCAATGGAACCATTTTTTGGCACAGGCGCTGACCCAGGGTTCAACACTTCAACAACGCACCAACAAAATCCTAACTACTAGCCCTTTCGGAAACACCTGTGAAGCAGATGAAGTCTCACCCGAGGTATAGCTGGGACACAGATCTATGATTACAACACTTAATAGAGCACTTAGCTAATCAATATTCATTAGTTCTTAACTCCCATTCACATCGTAGACTAAACCCTACTTACATAACAACGCAATAATGAGCATATCACACACTTCCAATCATTTAACACATAGCATTAACTAATATCTAGCATTCATTTACCATACTAATCATCCATACATCTATCTAACATATATAAAGATCAATGCACTAAGAAAATAAACACACAAACAACATAAAGAACATCAACATAGGATATACTTGGTTCACCCTAGTGTGGGGCTACGTCCACCAACTTCTTCTTCTTCTTTATTATACTTCTTCAATCTTTTACAACCATATGCTACTGTGCATAGAGATACAGAGTCTGATTCCATAGAGGACAGGAGATCTGCGCACAGCCCGCCATATCCTCCTTCCCAGAATTAGGTCAAGGCAAAGAGACAACTCCTTATTAGCACAAATCCTCTTACAATCACTTGCACTTGGATATCACTTTACATATTCTTGCTCGAAGCCAACTTGGACCACTTTCGCTCTAAGTCCTATCTAATTATTTATACATTACAAAAACATAGGTAAACCCATGGGCTGACATCCCATACATGTTACATAAACCCTAAAAGCCCAAAAATCCCGCAAAACAAGCGAGATCCCACGATCTCTGCTTTGCCTGGGTGCTCCATCTTCGACCAGCCTGTCGAAGTCCCAAAAATGGTCAAACACGACCAATGTTCTCTCAAAACTTGGTTGAGGGTGAACATCCACATATTTTTTTCTGTATAGAATACAATCATTCGAATATGCATGGTATGATGCATACGCAACACCCAACATTTTTAGCATTTTCCTTATCTCTATGCAGCTATCGGGAAAGATATTATCACTCAGAAGTACCTTATATTCAAGTAACATGCAATCAGTGGGAAATATAAATGTACACTATCATTATGAAAAAATACACTAAACACTTTTCTTCCTTCAATGCACGATCAAGATTATTTTCAGCACGAAATGAGAGTGGAGATGTAATAAATAAATGTACATAGATATATCATATATCCAATAATATAACAGATATATATAATAGATATAACCATAAACACAAAGATACAGTAATACACAATTTCTATTAATGAGCGGATTATACAAAACTATTAAAACACAGAGTGAAAGACTCGCTAGAATGGTGGTAGTTTATCTTTGAGAAGAGATGTGACGACTACTTTCATTCACAAGAGGATGATGTTACAATGAGGCTCCAAAGGCCCTTTTAACATAAATAAAATCCAAAACCCTAACCCTAGAAAATGAAAAGAAAACAATTTTGTCGACCTTGTTTTGGGTAGTTTGGTGTATCAACTTCTCAGGGCCGTAACTTTGGCATATGATCTTCATTTGGGGTGAACAATAGCTTGTTGTAAAGGTATTGACAAGGAGATTCATTTTGGGGGCTCAACCAAAGACTGTGGATTTCATTGAAGTTATCTATCACAAAAAAGCGTCGTTTAGGCACTCAAAATGTTCCCATAAGTTTAGGACCCGAAAAAATGCTAAAAATAGTAAACTACCAACAAATTGTTTTGAGCCAGTTGGAATAGGTAGGTAGCCAATGATATCCACCCAGATCAATCCTCCCTCCTTAGGAATAAATGGTATCCATTTCTTTGATTTCCCATGGTAGAGGGAAAGCGTTTGTCAAATATGAATCTTGGTGAGTTGCTTGCCTTGTTGGAGAAGTTGCACTGCTTAGCTTGTTGAAGACTGTCACGAACCTATTGTTGGAGGAGTTGAATCTGATAAACCAACCTTTTGTATATTGGTTTGATTGGGTAGTGTGTAGGTACCATTTTAGGTGAAGAAAAAATATATTATTTCTCTTCTACAATATTCTTATGTTGGGAAGAAAGGTCTTGGGCCAAGGTTGTAGTAGTTGCAGTGTCCTTTTGTTCACCTTTTGAATAGATTGTGAAGAGGCTAAATTTTGTAGTATGTGATATTACCTTGAGACACTATTTTTGTGGGAGAGTAGTTGGAATTACCTCTGGTGTCCTGTAGATATGACCCCCCAGATTAACAATGACACTACTGTTACACATCAAAATTACTCACTTCGATAGTGTCGGAAGTGTCGTCATTACAAGTGTCGCAAGTGTCGTCATTACAATTGTCGCAAGTGTCGCATGTTGCTCACAAGGTCGCAAGTGTCACATGTTTCTCACAAGTGTCGCAAGTGTCGGAGAAATCATGCTGCCATGATGCCTATGTCATGCCTATAACGACATGAGAAAGACACTTGAAACACCTCAAAAATTTGATTTGAAGAGGAGAAATGAGTCAGCAGGCTTGCAAACCTTTTGCCATATGAAAGCACCTCAAAAACTGAGCTTTTGAAGGAGAGCGCTCCCCTACACCTCTTCTCGGAGCGTCGGCACTCCCCCTTACATTGTCAGGGAGCGTTATAAAGCTCCCCTGGCCCTTTTGAGGGAGCGCTATAGATTTTGAGAGCACTGGCACCCCCCTAAAGCCTACTAGGGAGCGCTACAGTGCTCTGATGGCCCCTCTGAGGGAGCGCTACCTATTATGGGCAGTTGTTAAGTTTTTGAGATGAATGGGGGAAGGATCCTTTCATTCTTGGAAGGCAGTTGGATTTGAATCCCTAGTCCAACCATGATCTTAGGGAAGATCCTCAACTGAAGGAGGCAAATCCTCAACTTCCCCAAGGATATATCAAGTTGTTGAGCCTCTCCAAGGATATATAAGCGAGCTTTCTAATGGTGAAAGAAGGATTGGAAATGGAGAATTACACCAAACTTATGATCTCATAAGTGGTGCTGGAACAGAGTTGATTAAGAAGAATTGCTAGCATGAAACCTATGATCTCATAGGAAACACATAGTCAGTCAAAGGAGAGTGATCAGTGAAGCTATTTTTATCCAGGTTGTGGATATTTTGAGCACGGGTTAGACGAAGGGGACTTGACGAAGCTGTCGCATTCGCATCTACGATTGTAAGTACTGTTGTCGTTATTCTCATCAATATGACACGCTTGGCCTGTTTCTTTCTAGTTTGTGTCTGATGTTACATGAACTTATCATTGATATATAGATATGTTTTCGAACTAATATCAATAGAGTAGGAAGTGGTCGTATCTTGTTTGTCCACAGGATTCAGCAAGGAGCAAAGGATCGAAGCGCAACTTGGAGCGTGCAGGGACAAACATCGATAAAAAGGTATTGTTGTTATCCTTCCTTCTCATGTGTTAGTTTGGATAGATTTGAAAGGAATTTAGTGTCCATGTTAATCATTTTCTGTCTTAGAGTTAAGTTCAAGCTCTTAGAGGCGATCTACCTGTCCGCAGGGAGATTTTCCTACAACAGAAACTGGCGACTCCACTGGGGAGATAGCCTCAAATCGAAACTTCTTATTTTGATTTCTCCTCATTGACCTTGTTCTACCCCTTGATTGTTTCAGACCTAGTTCACTCCTCTTTAGATTGGTTTCATGAGTAGATTGGTTCCCTACCCCATCATACTCAGCATAGTTGTCGAAATTGATTTGTAATTTTTTGAATTTTTTGACATTTCTGGGAGTTTTTGAACCTGACACCCCTGTCCCAGTGCTAATAGAGTGCCAACACTCCCTAACATCTTTGTACAAAGCGCTATAATTCTTCTTAGCTGTGGCAATAGAGCGCCAGCCCTCCTTTGGGCAATAAACCTTCTAGAATTGTTTTTTCTGGGTTTTGCCTCTGTGTCTCTCCTGCTGAGTAACCTTGTGAGTCAATTCTTCTTCTCTTCCAGCCTTGAAATCTGTCTTTTTGAAGAACGAACATCTTACTATTTGGATTTTGTAGCCTTCTTCACTATTGTTATTGAGTTTTTCTGTTGATTGAGGTCCGAAACCCATGCATTCTCTTTCTCTCTGTTCAGCTGAGTAAAACCCCTGGTGAAGGTCATCAAAGGCCTACAAATTTCTTCATCTTGATTTTAGTCAAGGTCATTGTTCTTCAACTTTGGCTTTTGGGTGTTGTTGGCAGCCAATTCACCTTTTTATATAATCCTATAAGCTGCCTACACCTATGTTTTGCAAACATCAATTTTTTGTCACATTTTTGAAATAGACGACATTTTCATTTCTTGCGACATTTACACATTTGTCTTCGTTAAGTTTTCACGACTGTAAGCGTGAAAAATTCTCCTTTCGAAGTTATTTTTCGATCACTATCTGAACTATGGTTATTTCTTTTGTCATTATGCCTATTGCGCTTATCTTTTATTGATCATTACACGATTGGCATTATCCTTTGATCGGTTCTCATACTTCGATTGATTATATAACTTGGTTCTGTTGAATTTATAAGACATTGAGCATTTGGATTTGCACTTCATATGGCTTGCCTGATCATTGATTCTATGAAATGCATAGGGGTTTGATTAAATTTTTTATAAACATATGATATAATCCTTATGATAATGTGGCTAGTCGATTATATGAATTCGTTTGGCACTTTGATAAAACTTTTGATTATATACATTGGCGCATGTTTTGATTTATATGTCGGATTCGTAAACGTTATGGTATAACATGTGCGTGTATTGGCATACACATTCGGTTTCATTGGCTGTACACATGACTTTAATGGTTGAACTATTATTATGGAGTGAACAACTATGAAATTTGGCGGTTGTACTTGGATAATGAGTATTATGCATGGCAGACTCCACCACCTTCGCATGTGCACATTAATGCTTACCCCTCTTGCTCGTTCATTGCTGTTGGTTCGGGTAGCTTTGTTACTGTCTTGGTGAATTCGAACCCTTCCCTTACCATGCATTCGGCTCCATGGCCCCAGTCGTGCGAGTGAAACCTAATGGCAGTCAGGCCCTGTTGATGTTTGATAATGCCCGCCAAGATTTGGCAGACAGGGGATGGCTTACCTTCATGAAACGTTTTGAGGGTTTTAGCCTTTGCGTAGCTTGACAGTTTTCCATGACCTTCGATGGCTGTCGAGCCAAAGTAGGTGACATACAATTGGAAATTGATGAGAAATTTATCAGTCTTACTACGGGTTTGCCTGCCACTAAATAATGATGGTTCAAGAATTGCAAGGTCGAGGATGTCCCATGGACACTGCTCTTCCTCTCGTGCAAGGTTACCTTGTGTGACAGAGGTAACCTATGAAGGTCGATATGGACTTGTGTTCCTCCACCACCTGCGTTTTCTTATGGTTTTTATGGGATATCAGCTCAATATGCCCTATTATTTGCATCGTAGCCTGTTTAAAATGTCAAAGAAATTCAAAAGGCACCAGGCTGACAGTAGCTTGTTTCATTATGGGCTTATCAAGCTCATCGTTGTCTATCATTTGAGTCTGCACGGGGATAGCTGGAGCATTTTCCTTGCTCGAAATGGTTTCGAGGATCCGAACCCTACGCAGGTTGATAAACATGTGGAAACTGAGACTAAGGCTGAACCGCCTCTACCCCCGGTGCCCTACCATATCCTCCTGCCTAAACCCTCATCCGACCCTCCTGTCGACTTACCCCATACTGTGACTAAGAGTGTTGAGACTGTTAAGCCTCTGACAAAAAATCCCAAGCCGAACCTCACTGCAAATGCCAAAGGGAAAAGGAATGCACGTTTGATTTCATGGATGGAAAGGAACAAGCCAAAGCCCCCTGTTGAGAAAAATCCTATCGTTTTGAGTGAAGACTCTGATTCGGAGGTTGAGCATTTCTTGGCCAGTGAATACCCCTATTCGCAAGGTTTGTGTGTCGAACCCTCATATGATTTTGTGTCAAACCTACCCCCCTACCTAAAGGACGACCCTAACTACCCGGGTATTGAATTGCCTTGTGAAACCCTCAGTCATTTGCCCAAACCCTCGCCTGCTCTGTCTAAATCCACACAGTCACCCTGTGACCAATGCAATTCATGGTTAGAGCGATATTATCTAGATGTTCTGATACTTCAATCAAAGATTCAATCTTTGAAAGATCAGATTGCAGTCCTAACCATTCAAAGGGCCAAGCTACAAGCGACAGACAAGAAACAAAGAACAAACGGCTCCATCCTGTTTAAAAATGTGGAATCAGCCACGGCTGTTGTAAATTCCAAGTTGGCATAAGCATTGCAGCCTCGTCGCTACACAGGTATGTTTTGATATCATTTGTTTTGTAAATAATCTAGGTTTATATAACGATTTGATTTCAGTTTCAAACAACTATGTTCACATCATTGAATGGCTATGTTATATTGCGTGCATTCTATATATAGCTTTGCTTTAAATAAAAAGGAATTTCGATTCACGATTCGATTATGCCCAGTATAGAAATCAATAGATTTTGATTGGATTTGAGTAATCTTCATTTGAATTTGTTTGATTGTTTGCCTTCAAATGAATTGGTTTGTATCCGATTTGAAAAGGGAAATTTTTCATCTTCATTTTAGAACACAATCATGCTCAGATTTGGTTTGGTTATGATCTATATGCTATGGTTGGTAAGCAGTTTGATTAAGTTTGACTGTTACGATTTTGCTCAGATTAGATTTCATTATCATTGATATGCTGTTATTGGTAAATGTTTTTGGGAAGATACTTGT
This sequence comes from Picea engelmannii, assembly GCA_009831015.1. NCBI lineage: Eukaryota > Viridiplantae > Streptophyta > Pinopsida > Pinales > Pinaceae > Picea > Picea engelmannii. Next base: position 331,521 of record ML776745.1, on the reverse strand, counting down.
CACGATGTTGTGTCGTGTGATGTTCTATCTTGGATTGTTTCCAGGTTAAGGATAATGACTCGATCTCTTTGATGAAAACGTTACGCTCAAATATCATTTGCGCCCGAATTGGAAATGAATCTGTATCATAACAATTGTGTGAAGATCTTAGCTAAATCGATTCTCTTTTGTTCTAATCTGGCAAGTTTTTCCTATGAGTCGAGTTCGGATTATAATTGATGCTCTGTATTTCAAATTTGTGAAATGAACTGGTCAAACCCTGATATGATTCGTTTGGTTGGAACGATTGTAATCAAAGTTAATTGATCTTGTTTGCTTACTATGAAATGATAAACGATCAATAATAAACCCCGTTTGATTGATCCTGTTACGATTTTGGTTATGTGTCAGTTATGGTTTGAATTCATTCACAGCCTAAATCAACTGCTATATTGTTATCGTGATTTGAAAATAATCCTCTTCGATTCGATTATTTCCCTAATGATAATACATTTGCAACGGAGTGTTTGCGATTTGATTCGTTTTCAATTGAATGTTAAAATGATTCCATAACAGATCGATTCGATTTGTTGGGAAACGATTACGATTCTGTTTCATATGATTTCATTTACTCGATTTATGACTATAATCGAAATAGAGTATTGCTATCTCTGTACTCGGTTAATGATTTGGATCCTGTTTGAGATCATAATAGAATATCGATTTCAATTCATGATTCATTTTCAAATGATTATTGGATGAAGATTAAATTTAATTCTTTAAAAAGATTTGAATTAATCTAAATTCTGATTCTGTATCTTATTTTAGGCTAGCTACAGAATCAGATGATTCTGTAGCTAGTCTATAGAATTCAATTTTTATCGTTTTATTAAAAAAAGAGTTTTCTAACTTGTCTATTTTCTATCCTTTTCAGGTGAATTCGAAATTACATGGGATTTGATGGACAGTTTAGAGGATATTTAGATGCTTTGGTTTCATTTTAGTTTCCTAGTTTGGTTGATCTTGGGAATATCTTCCTAGATTATGTAAACAGTTTGATAACTTCCACGGGGAGGTTTTACCCTGTGGAAAAATGTATAAATACCTATTATTTTTTGTAATAATCATCCTCATTCATGGGAGAACAAGGATATGGAATTTTAATGTAGACTGAGATAGAATTTGATATTCTGCTACAGCTTTAGCTTTTCATAATATCAATATTTTGTTTTATGTTTATGTGTATCAATTTGCATTTGGTTAATGACTACTTTAGCTATCTTAGTCTTTTGAAAATGATATAATTTAATCAATATAATTCATATCTGACTTCTTTCAATATATAAAAAACATAGCAATCACTTGATTCAGTTTGTGAATGACAGATTTCTCTTCTTCATAAGTTGAATTATTAAGCATAAGTTTTTGCATAACAGGTTTCCCTTATTGCAGAGATTTATAAATCATATAATTGTTATGACTTTTTATGTCTTGTTTGTCCTGTAAACCAACTCAAAGCGCATTGCATCTATCGTTTATGAGAAGCTTCTGGATTATCCGGTGCGAGTTTCCTTCCTCCGACCAGCTTCGAAGTCATCATACACAGGACAAATTTGGAGCGTTTTCAGGTCAGTTTGTCAATTGTTTGCTTAGTAGTTTAGTTTGGATATAAGTTTAGTTAGATATATGTAGAATTAGTATATTAGATTGTTTAATTTCAGTAAGTTTTATTTCTTATTTATAAAATCATAAAATCAACAAAAATATCTTTCTCTGTCTTAGGGCAGAAAGCAATGAATTTTTCAGGTTTTAACCAAATCTGTAAATTGTAGATATTGTATATTTTGTGAATAAGTCATATTGAAATTAGTAGTTAGACAGTTAATTAATTAGTAGTTAGTAAATAGTAGATTAGTTAGTTTGTTTAGTAGTTATTTTTAATTAGATTAGTGTATTTGTTAGTTAGTTAGTATTAGTTTGTTGTATTTAGTTTTAGTTAGTTTGTTTTATATTTTTTTAGTTAGTTTAGTTTGTTTTATTTGTTTTAGATAGATTAGTTAGTTTAGATTAGTTTTCTCTTTGGTTTTCCTAGGACCTTAGATCGGCTAACGGAGCCGCTAAACCTGTCAGGGTGGTTCATTCCAAACGGCTTGGGTTATTAGACAACCCCGGACCGGTTCCACTCTCTCAGTTAACGGACGGTCAATTTTGCCCGACAACAAATGGCACTAGAAGGAGGGCCGACTGACAAGCTGGCCTTGTAGGAGCCTTTATTTTAAATGTAATCAATTTCCCCCATGGCTCCCCAAATCATTGTGTTGGAACATGCTTTCAACTTCTCATTACCCAATGTTCCCAACGAGACAGTCTCATGCTTGTCCAAACTCACCTTTGATGGTGAAGGAAAATTATCTGCTAAAGACCACCTTAACAAGTTTTGGTGCAAATGCATCAAACATGACTTCTCAGATTTAGGATTTTTATGTAGACTGTTTTCTTTTACTTTTAGAGGTCGGATCAAACATTGGTTTGAATCCTTTCCGGCATGTCACATTTTTTATTGGTTTCAATTTGTAGATAAGTTTCTAGATGCTTTTGAAATTTATGATTTCGATCAATTATGTGAAGAATTTCATACTTCTCTAATCAATGGCGATCCATATTCAGAAGGATTTTTGACAAAAGTCTATCATATCCTCTGTAAATTTAATCTCGATGACACGTCATTGGCATTAAATTTCTTCTATGATGCTTCCATCCCTTCCATTCAGTCATGTTCAATAACGAATGAAGAACCAATTGCAAATCCTATCACTCAACTGCAAGAACAATTCTCTTCACAAGAAGAGAAGGATCCTTCCGACAATGTTGAACAAGCCAGGGAGGTAGAATCTATTGATCAGGCTCTTATTGACAACCAAATTGGTTTTTCCGTTTAATCATTGTATTTTCAATCTAAGACTAGTATGGAAGATGATTTGTTTCTGGCTCAAGGTGAATACCCTCATTCTTGTAACTCATGCTCTAATCAACATTTAAAATCAGTCATTGAAGAACACTTAAGCAACGAAAATCTTCTTGAATGTTCTAG
>ML776745.1:300832-312239 GCA_009831015.1 Picea engelmannii | reverse complement strand
TTCTCCGAGTCTATACCCTTGCTTGAACGTCTACAAAGTATTTCAGTTATCAGTTCGCATCTTCTAACTTCATACTTTGGGGGGCAATCTGTTACACATCAAAATTACTCACTTTGATAGTGTCGCAAGTGTCGTCATTACAAGTGTCGCAAGTGTCATCATTACAAGTGTCGCAAGTGTCACATGTTGCTCACAAGGTCGCAAGTGTCGCATGTTGCTCACAATTGTCACAAGTGTCAGAGAAAGCATGCTGCCATGATGCCTATGTCATGCCTATAACGACATGAGAAAGACACTTGAAACACCTCAAACATTTGATTTGGAAGAGGAGAAATGAGTCAGCAGGCTTGCAAACCTTTTGCCATCTGAAATCACCTCAAAAAATGAGCTTTTGAAGGAGAGTTCTCCCCTACACCTCTTCTCGGAGCGCCGACGCTCCCCCTTACACTGTCAGGGAGCATTATAAAGCTCCCCTGGCCCTTTTTAGGGAGCGCAATAGATTTTGAGAGCGTTGGTGCCCCCCTAAATCCTACTAGGGAGCGCTACAGCGCTCTGATGGCCCCTCTGAGGGAGAGCTACCTATTCTGGGCAGTTGTTAAGTTGTTGAGATGAATGGGGGAAGGATCCTTTCATTCTTGGAAGGTAGTTGGATTCGAATCCCTAGTCCAGCCATGATCTTAGGCAGATCCTCAACTTCCCCAAGGATATCTCAAGTTGTTGAGCCTCTCCAAGGCTATATAAGCGAGCTTTCTAATGGTGAAAGAAGGATTGGAAATGGAGAATTACACCAAACTTATGATCTCATAAGTTGTGTTGGAACAGAGCTGATTAAGAAGAATTGCTAGCATGAAACCTATGATCTCATAGGAAACACACAGTCAGTCAAAGGAGAGTGATCAGTGAAGCTATTGTTATCCAGGTTGTGGATCTTTCGAGCAAGGGTTAGACAAAGGGGACTTAACGAAGCTGTCGCATTCACATCTACGATTGTAAGTACTGTTGTCGTTATTCTCATCAATATGACACGCTTGGCCTGTTTCTTTCTAGTTTGTGTATGATGTTACATGAACTTATCATTGATAGATAAATCTATTTTCGAACTAATATCAATAGAGTAGGAAGTGGGCGTATCTTGTTTGTCCACAGGATTCAGCAAGGAGCAAAGGATCGAAGCGCAACTTGGAGCATGTAGGGACAAACATCGATAAAAAGGTATTGTTGTTATCCTTCCTTCTCATGTGTTAGTTTGGATAGATTTGAAAGGAAGTCAGTGTCCACGTTAAGAATTTTTTGTCTTAGAGTTGAGGTCAAGCTCTTAGAGGCGATCTACCTATCTGCAGGGAGATTTTCCTACAACAACTATGGGGTCCAGACTCATAAATAGCATGGTGCTTCCACATATATGGATGGCCCAAAAGAACATCACAGACATCCAGACGGGAAAAATCACATAATACCTCATCCTTGAAGGGTTGGATACCATATGACAACCAAAACTACTGGATGACATGAAGATCCCATCCCTGGAAAAGCCACCCAATGTTGTATTGAGCCAGGTGGATATTGATGGCCACCAACCTATTCCAACTAGCTCCTCATGTCCATTTTTGTTCAACATGTCTTTCTATACTGCTTTATAATTGTGAGTTCTACACTTTTGGGGTTGTCTGAAGCCTCACACATTCTCTAGGTGGATACAGGTGGCCTCTTGCCTAATCTAATTGGCTTATTTTGTATGTTTTTATGTCAGCACATCTTGTTGTACTTTCAGGGTTGTTTTGGGGCCCTAAACATTATTTTTTTTGGCTCGCCACAGTTAGAATGTAAACAAAATCAAATTATGATGGTGGAATGTGTATTTCTATGAAATAACTTTCCAATGGGCTATCGCACGCTTAAAACGAAGGTCGTATGAAAAATTTATGACCATAGGAAGTCGAGGTACCAAATTACACCAACTTACCCATAGGGCCCACATGACTTTTGGTGTTTCACCTTCTAGGGTTAGGTTTTTGGATGTATAGGGTTTTGGATTTCATGAGTAATATGAAAAGGGCATATGGAGCCTCATTGTAATACATTCTTCTCATATGAATGCGCGTAGAATCCACATCTCTTCTTAGCGATAGCTACCACCATTTGAGCAAGTTTCAATTCTACAGTTTTACAATTTCATCTTATTTCTTTATTTAATAGAAGATATTGTTCACTGGATATTTGTGTTATTATTCCTATCTATGTGTCTATTGTATTCAGTCTGTTAATAAGTTTGTTCCTTTCCTAAATCAATATTAGTGGTATCAGAGCAGTATGTTCTTCATTTATTTTTCTCTGTGTATGTCCCCAACAAGGTCTGGGTACAAGAAGTTGGGACTCTAGCCCATCGATCCATTACCAGATCGTTCACACCGAGCCCAAAAAAACCCCATGGGAGGTGAAAAAAAATATTATGGAGCAGGATATCCTATTAAAATGTTGCTCGAGGAAGCCCTCGCATGACAGAGGAATGAAATGATGGACAACTTCACATGGATCCTTCAGCGGTTTCCCATGGGAGAAGCATCTTCATCAAGTAGCCATGCAACCCCCTTCAAGGTAGTGGTAAATTTTGATATTCCATTATTTTAAGGACTGATAGATGTGGATGTTATAGATAAATGGTTGAATCTACTCAAAGGATATTTTTCGGTCCATAATTTTTCTGATAGGGAAAAGATCACTTTTGCACTCCTCAAGGTCATTCCCCATGTGAAAGACTGGTGGGATACTTACTCTTAGCAAAGGGTTGTGGAGGAATCTACAATTTTTGTGGTGGCCCCTACATGGGATTCTCTCTAGGACTCCATTAAAGAACAATACTACCCTATTGAAAGATATGAGGACCATTACACTAGATGGACCACCCTACGTCAAGAAAGGGACCAGACAGTACCATAATTCACAAATATTTTCCATACACTATGCACCAAATTGGGTATCAAAGATTATGAGCATCATATAGTTCTCAAATACCATGGTTGTTTGCATCGATACATTCAAACAAAAATGGAGTTCCTAGACATTGCCTCGTTTGGCATGAATTATAGATACGTTGTCAAGATTGAGTAGGAATTTAAGAAGAAAGGAAGAGATTTTGGATCTGCAAACCTCTCATAGCCGAAGCAGGGAAAAGGTATCCCGAACCCACATAGAAAAGAATGAAGTCCAGATGGTTTCCCTCAGGACAATCCGTCCAAGCCGCAACACAATAAGGGAAACGAAAAGATGAAGAAGAACACGGGAAAATGGTGTGAGTACCATAAAAGTCCTTGGCACAACATCGATGAATGCCACTCCAAACAATCCCTCGTGGTCGAGCTGAAGGCTTCTTAGTCATAGGTCAATTATTATTTCGAGTCAAATCATGGAGGGAAGTATATTATCGATGTTGAACCCAGTGCCACGGTATCTACCAACAAAATCCGTCCAAGTGAAACAGAAGAACTAGAGGAAGGGGAATGCCTCCTTCACTCACAGATGTGGGTAAAGGTGGCTCTGATTCATTTCATTGTCGACAACGGTAGTCAAAAGAACCTAATTTTAGTAAATGTTGTCAAATAGCTAGACCTTCCAAAGAAACTGCACCCACAGCCCTACACCATCGGTTGGCTTTGTCAAGGAATAGATTTCCACGTCAGCCAACAATGTCGTCTTCCCTATGGCATCAATCCTTTCAAAGATGAGGTACTATGTGATATTGATCCCCTTGAAGTTTGTGATGTTCTTTTAGGACAACCATATTTTTGGAAGCGTCATGCTATGTGTAAATCTAGACCCCGCAGTGTTATTATTACTTTGGGTAGATAGCTGTACATGATCCCAGAGGTGGCACCACCTGCTACTATTTATTTAATCTATGCTAAGCAATGTTGTAAGGTCATTTCATAGACTAGGAATTTCATCTTCTTTGTGATCCATGCTCACAGTATGAAGAAGGTTGCCTCCACATCCGTGGCCTCTACACAACGCCTCTCTTTTCAGCATAAGAAGGTGTACGGGATTGTGGAAGAATACAGAGACATATTCACCTCACATACAGGGGTACTGACACACTGCCAAGTCAAGCATCCCATTTATCTGACCCCCGATGCACCTCTACCTAGTAATGGGCCAGTCTATCGATGCTCGATGATGGAGAATGATGAAATCAAGTGTCAAATCCAAGAGATTCTTCAAAATGGGCACATCAGACCCATCCCCTCCCCTTGTGAAATCCCGATTGTACTGGTGTAGAAGAAGGACGAGACTTGGTGACTCTGCATTGATTACAAAGCTTTAAGCAAAATCACAGTCAGGAACTGCTAACCCATTCCCAGGATCGATGACCTTCTTTACCAAATCAAGAGGGAAAATTTCTTCAACAAGATTGACCTGAATTCTAGCTACCACCAGGTTCCCATCAAACCAACTGATGTCTGGAAGACAACCTTCAAGTCTAAAGAAGGTCTCTACGAATGGCTAGTCATGCCCTTTGGATTAAAAAATGCACCAACCACATTCATGAGGTTGATGGATGATGCATTGATACCCTTCACCAAATCCTTTGTGGTAGTATACTTGGATGACATCCTCATCTTCAGTAGAACGTGGGAGGATCACATGTGGCATATTCAACGAGTTTTGAGCACTCTACGACAACACACAACTTATGCCAACTTAGAAAAATGATCTTTTGGCATAAAAAGGGTCCAATACTTGGGCTACATTGTTGATGAGCATGGGGTACATGTTTATATAGATAAGATCCAAGTCATCCATGACTGACCATCCCCGACCACACTGACCGAGCTTAGGAGCTTCTTAGGTCTAACCAATTTCTACCAACGGTTCGTGTTGGGATTCTCCCATATTGCATGGGCCCTCAGCCAGGTGACCAAGGGCGGTGGTAGGGCCAAGTTCATATGGGGGAAGGAGAAACAACAAACATTCGATGATCTAAAACATCGCTTGTGCTCAACTCTAGTACTCTCCTTTCCCGATCTGCAACACCCATTTGATATTGAGACTGATGCATCTGACTATGTTGTGGGCATAGTTCTCACTCAGCATGGGCATCCTGTGGCATACCATAGTGATACAATCTTTGATACTATCCGAAAATACCCCACCTATGAAAAGGAAATGTATTCTATTGTACAAGACTGTCGTTAATGGAAACATTACATCCTGGGGAAAGAGACAATCATACACATTAATCATAAGCCTCTGCAGTTCATAGAGACACATGGGAAATTGTAGAACAACCACCATCAAAAGTTGTCCACCTACCTACAATAGTTCCATCTCAACATCAAGTATAAGACATTTATCTCCAATCGTGTCGCTTACTCCCTCAGTCTCCCCCCTGTGGTTGCACTCACCACTGTGCTACAGTCCTATGGACATGAAGCGTCAGAGTGGTCCCAACTTTATCAACAAGATTCGGACTTTGCCACCACATATTAGCTCTTGCGTACAGGAGCCACTGCCATTGATTTTCAAATTTAGTATGGACTCTTATGCCACTTGTTCCATCTATGTGTTCCTACAAGTAAGCATGCAAAGCTAATTTGGGAAGCCCACTACAGTCGGGTGGCAGGACATTTTGGCGTAGAGAAAATTGTGGTCGTTCTTCGTAAACATTTTTATTAGCCAAAAATTCGACAGGAGGTCAACAAGTATATCGGATCTTGCACTACCCGTGCCATTGCCAAGCCAACCATCAATAAGCAAGGCTTATACACCCCTCTTCCTATTCCCTAAAATCCATGGGAATCCATCTCAATGAATTAGATATCTACTTTGTCATCCACCAAGCACGGGAATGACTACGTGTTTGTGGTCATTGATTAGTTTTCGAAGATGGCCATCCTCATAGCCTGTAAGAATAATGTCACATCAATAGAGACTGCCAAGCTCTTCTTCGAACGAGTTTTGTTCCACTTTGGGATACCACAGACCATCATATCTGACCGAGACAACTGGTTCCTCATCACCTTTTGGTCGATTCTCTGGTCTCTATTGGAAACCAAGCTCACAAAATCCACTGCTTTCAACCCCCAAATCGATAGCCAAACTGAGGTCGTCAATCAGATGATTGTGCACATCCTACGCATGTACAATTCTACGCATCCCTGTACATGGGATGAGAGTATTCCATATGTCCAACACAAATACAATAGGTCTCTCCATAGTTCCACCATCCATAGCCCATTTTAGGTGGGTCTGGGATTCCAACCCTTGGGACCCATTGATGTTGCACTTCCTCTTGCCACCGCAAAGACAAAATCTTTCCCTGATAAATATATGATAGACAAAGCCACCAAATTCATTGAGTGTATTCAACACATCTGCCAATAGGTCCAAGATATTTTGCATAAATCCAATGCTAAGTACAAGCAACGCCATGATCAACACAGGGTACCATACTAGTTTCAGGTTGGAGACAACGTCTGGTTACATTTGTAGAAGGAGCATCTCACCAAGCCCCATCAGAATCTTTGCCACTTCGTTATGGGCCTTACACTATCACCAAGTCTATGGGTAGCAATGATTTTGAGCTCAACACTCCACCCTTCCTTGGTCTGCATCCAATATTCAATGTGGACCTCCTTCGACCATATTTTCCACCGTTATTGGACACCTCTGAGATCATCGAATAGCTAACGCCAAGAGAGCTCAACCCTGACTGGATGGAACAAGCATTCACCGATCAGATTGTTGACACAAAGGTCAAGGGCACTAGCCAGCAACGGATCCAGCTTTATCAGGTTGTCAAGGCAGGGAAACTCCTACACCAAGGCAAGTGGCTCACCCAGGTTCAAATCCAACAGAAGTTTCCTCACCTAATGGGGGAACTCAATGAAATGCAAACCATTTCTTCCTAAGGGGGGAGGATTTATCCAGGTGGATATTGGAGGCCACCTACCTATTCTGACTGGCTCCTCGTGTTCATTTTGTTTCAACACGTATTTTTGTACTACTTTATAATTATGAGTTATACAGTCCTGGGGTTGTCTGAAGCCTCAGAAATTCTCCATGTGGATACAAATGACCTCTCTCCTAATCCAACTGGCTTATTTTGTATGTTTTCATGTTAGCACATCTTGTTGTATTTTTGGGGCTATTTTAGGGCCCTAAACATTACTTTTTTAGCTCACCACAATCATGCTATAGATGGAGTTAGATTCTTATGGTGGAATGTGTAGTTCTCTAAAATACCTTTCCAATGGGCTATCACGTGCCTAAAAGGGAGGTCGTATGCAAAAGTTATAACCATAGGAAATTGAAGTACCAAATTACACCAACTTACCCATAGGGCCTACATGACTTTTGGCGTTTCACCTTCTAGGGTTAGGTTTTTGGAATTCATGAGTAATATGAAAAGGGCCTATGGAGCCTCATTGTAATCCATTCTACTCAGATAGATGGGTGTATCAGCCACATCTCTTTTCAGAGATAGCTACCACCATTCGAGCAAGTTTCAATTCTGCAGTTTTATAGTTTCAACCTATTTCTTTATTTAATAGAAGATATTGTTCACTGGATATTTTTTTTATTATTCCTATCTCTGTGTTTATTGTATTTAGTCTATTAATCAGTTCATTCTACTCCTAAATCTAGATCATGGGTGGTTGTGGGTGTGGTGTTGTCGACAATCCCAATTGTTTGACGACCTCTCCTGATATGAGGTTCTTTTGGATTCCTCTATCAACAATAAAATGCAGGGGTGTCGTCTTCACCCATATATGTGAATGGAAAATGTTATTCCCCTCTTTAGGATCTTCTAGTTCTTCTGGTTGAATTTTTGAAGTCGCAACAGTAGTCGTGGGGTGTGTGTCGATGATATGTCCTCTCCCATTATTTTTTGAATCAGGGTTCGTCTCCTATTCTTTGATCTTGTACACCAATTTTTTTTTTGAGAAACATTCATCAGTGTTGTGCCAAGATATTTTTTGGAAATCACACCACTTTATAGTGTTCTTCTTCATCTTTCCATTACCCTTCTTTTCTTATGGCTTGGACTGGTTTTCTAGAGGTTTGTTGTTAAGGCCATATTTACCATACTTTGGTTGTTGCGGATTTGCAGACCCAAACTCCCATTTGTTCTAGTACCTAAATTTCTTCTCTATTTTGAAATCATATCGATAGGCATCTCCCAGTGATGATATGTCCAGGAAATCCATTTCGGTTTGGATGTACCTATGCAGAGCGTTGTGGTATTTCAGAACCAAATGTCGCTTGGAGTCTTTGATACCTAGCTTGGTGCGCAAGGTATGGAAAGTATTTGTGAACTCCGACATTGTTTGGCCCCTCTCTTGCCACAGTGTGGTCCATCTCATGTATTGGTCGTCAGAGTTACCAACATGGTAATATTGTTCCTTGACCGTATACGCAAAAAAAATACCAAGTGGGCTCAGCCCCATATATTCCAGAATCCTCTATGGAACTTTTCTCCTAGTAAGTTTCCCGCCAATGTTTGACATGGGGGAGAACCTTAAGGAGTGAGAAGGTGATTATTTCCTTGTCAAAATAATTGTGAACAGAGAAATAACCTTCTAGCAGATTCAACCATTTTTCTAGGGCATCTACATCGATCTGACCTTCAAATACGAGAATATCAAAATTAAATTGTACCTTGAAAGGAGAGGTGACTCCAAAGTGGTCACTTAATGAAGATGCTCTTGTTGTTATCGGTAGGTGTTGAAGTGTGAAAAAGTCTCCACAATTTTGTCCCTCTATCGTGTGAGAGCTTGCTCAAGCAACATATTATTAGAATCTTCTGCTCTTTCATCTTTTTTTTCTTCCTCCATGGAGGTTTTCTTGGGCGTGCGAGAGATATTTTACTCAAGGGAGACAAGCTCGAGACCCAACTTTCTATACTCGGACCTCGTTGGGGACATGCACTCAAAAAAAAATCAAGAGCAACTTGCTCTGATACCACTGATCCAGATTATTTTCAGCACGAAATGAGAGCAGAGATATAATAAAGAAATGTACATAGATATATCAAATATCCAATAATATAACAAATATCTATTGGAGATATAACCATAAAAATAGAGATACAATAATACACAATTTTCTATTAACGAGAAAAAATGTACAAAGACTGTAAAAATACAGAGTGAAAGACTCTCTAGAATGGTGGCAGCTTATCTCTGAGAAGAGATGTGTCCTCTACTCACATTCACAAGAATATGGTTTTACAATGAGGCTCCAAAGGCCTTTTTATCATAAAGAAAATCCAAAACCCTAACCCTGAAAGATGAAAATCCAACAGTTTTGTGGACCTCACTTTGGGTAGTTTGATGTATCAACTTCTCAGGGGCGTAACTTTGGAATACGATCTTTGTTTGGGGTGCACGATAGATCGTTGGAAAGGTATCGTCGAGGATATTCATTTAGGGGGCTCAATCAGAGTCTTATACTATCATTGAGAATGGTGGAATCTTATCTCTGAGAAGAGATGTGACGTCTACTATCATTCGCAAGAAGATAATGTTATAATGAGGATCCAAAGGTATTTTTAGAATAAATAAAATCTGAAACCCTAACCCCGGAAGATGAAAATCCAATAGTTTTGTGGACGCCATTTTGGGTAGTTTGGTGTATCAACTTCTTGGGAGCATAACTTTGGAATACGATATTCGTTTTGGGCGCACGATATCTCGTTGGAAAGGTCTTGATGATGAGCTTCATTTCAGGGGATCAATAAGAGACTTTGTATATTATTGAAGCTCCCTATCATGAAAAAGTGTCGTTTAGGCCCTCAAAATGGCCCTGGAAGTTTAGGACCCGAAAAAATGTCGACAAGTTGTTTTGAGCCAGTTGGAATAGGTGGGTGGCCACTAATATCCACCTGGATCAATGTGTGACAATATTCCTTAAACTTTTAGGGAACTTAATGGTTAATTACCTAAAAATTGTCAATAAAAATGTGTCTAACATACCATACATTGCTTTCAAGTTGTATAGTAACATTGTTTTCCCTATTTGGGTAGACCTTGTAGACCCCTTTACTAGACCAAATAGAGGGGTGGTAGAAGGATATTTCAAGATTTCATAGAAGGTGTTTATCACATCATCGACATCCCCTAGTTCATTTTTTCGAAGTGCATCTAACAAGATTCCCTACATGGCCTGGGTATCACGTAAGAAATCATCCATACCAACCTATATATCATTTCCTTCATCCCTAACATGTGAAGAACTAGTGTTACTGCCGAGGTTTCTAATTGGTGACTCAGGATTTAGTGGGAATTTAATGGGTGGTTATTTCAACCAATCTCAATATGTTTCATCTCCTAGCTCTTTTCATTTAACAACAATATCATGAATTGACATTATAGAGAGGTGCAATGGTATATGGTGGATAGGTCACTCATTATGAGAATCCTGATTGTAAAAATATTGAACATTACATCGATAATATTAGTAACACAATGCTTTAAATATGTTAAAACATTATACCAAAAAATTATTAGAAGCATGGATATTGTTTTCCCAATAACAAACATGAAACCAACCCCTTTATAAAAAAAATGTGGAATTAAGGAGTACATTTACAATAGTTCAATTGAAAATCTGAAAAATACAATTATTCAATCATATTTTTCTTATGCCCTACGGGGTTGTCTACATACAAGAAATAAAATTCACGATGTAATATCATTGACCCAAGCTAGTTTCTATATGATGGCATCTTCCTATTGGTAGGTTAAAGAAGCTATCAATTTTCATCAAACATCTTATTGCGGTACCTTTCTCTTGATAAGCGCTTGCGAAATTTCGGGACCACGAGAATATCTTGAGCATCTGATCTCAATGTTGAATCTTGATCCTGCAAAATTCAATGAACAATTTTTGAATTTCACCTGCATACATAACATACATTCAATAAAATATAGACATACTCCAATCGACGTGAGAGAACTTGAAGGAGTTCCACACATACAGGATGAATTGGAATCTGAAGAAATTGCCATTTGATATTGCAATTCTTTTTTTCTTTCATTTGAGACAAAACTGTCATCTTGGGTAGCATAGAACAATCTTACTTCAAAAAAAACTTTGAATAACTTTTATAAATTGACAACACACTTAAGAATCATTTTTTTTTCTACAATATCATTGTTTTTTTCCGCCCATCTATACAAGAAATCTTAATCTAGGTTTACAAAATATGAAATAATTACTCAATCCCTAAACATATCCTCCCCAAGAATAGAAAATGTGAATTTGAAGCTCATCCCCTATCTTACTCTCTTCCTCCCCCCCCCACTCTCTCTCTCTCTCTCTCTCTACCCCTCTCTTGCTCTCTTCCTCCTTCCCTCTTTCTCTCTTGCACCCCCAACTCTCCCCTCTCTCTCTCTTTTCCTTTCTCTAC
>ML776745.1:227737-285387 GCA_009831015.1 Picea engelmannii | reverse complement strand
AGATTAACATGAACGTGTCATATTCAAACTGCTCGGCTGTCAATACTCAGCAGCAATTGAAAAACTAAATATTTATAGGGAATCGATTAGCTGTGTCCATGGCCATAAGGGAATCGTTTACAAATAAATAAGTTTTTTTTAATAGACTGGACAGCTTAGAGGGATATGATATACACGATTGTTGCAACTCTCTCTTATCATATTTCCTTTTAATATGGAAAATGTGCAGGCAGGGTTTATGATTGAACATATTCGAAAATGCAAAACGAATATATACAGATTTGGATATTCGTCAATGGCTGTCTGACCCTCGAATGGAGAACTGGAAAGCCATATGAAAAAAATAATGTTTGGCACTTCTTGCAGAGCTTGAATCAAGGCAGAAGTCTGGAGGGTGTGCAGAGATTAATTAACGATGAATATTAGTAACAGCGATTCGAAGGCCAGCAGGGTCGGCAGCTCAGCTTCAACTCAGATACACCATGCTTCGCTGGTTTCGTTGGGAGTCATGTTTCTCCTCGCAGTATTGATTCTGTCAGCTATATTTCGATGGGTACGCCCAATCTTTCCTGGATTGACAATTAATCAGTTTAACGTTGCAGGCATCGCCTCCGATATAACTGCAAACGGTGGCCGAGTCGGTGTTATGCGCAGAGCCATGGAGGAGGGCGCCACACGGGGCATCGCCCAAGCAACGTTGGAAGCATGTCCCAAGATTATATACTCGGAGAAATTACTTGACGACTTTCGATCACCTGCATCCGAAGAGCAGCATGAAAAAATTATGTGTTCCTGCGCCATTTGCCTTGAGGATTACAGGGAATCGGTGGACGTCCTGCGGCTGTTGCCCGACTGCGGTCATATGTTCCATGTGGGCTGCATTGACCAATGGCTGGCATTTCAGCCGACATGTCCCATCTGCAGACAGTCTCTTGGAGTCACCCATCACAGGTGATTCTCCAAAAATTTGTTGCAGTTGCACTCGTTGGTCTTGTCCCTCTCTGTTGCTTGCTATGACAATCAGAGAGAGATTTTGTTTTCATAAAAGCTATTTACAAGATTGGGATATCATAGTGTTATTTCAAATAGATGTAACTACATAACAAATCTTATACAAGAGGAGGAGAGAGTTGAATATAAGTATAATCATTTTTATTTTTATTTTTTTTTGTGTCTGGAGGAATCAGCAACTAGTTGGGCACGTGGCCGTGTTATCCAACGGCTACACACAAGGTAAGTTGGGGGGAAGCACTTGCCAATTGAGCTGCCCCCCAGGGGCAATTATATGATGATTTTGAAATGATAGTGATGAACTATATAAATTTAAGTAAAAATTAAGAATGATAAGAAAAGAAAGAAGTTAAACATAAATATGGAAAATAGTTATGCATAAGATTGAACTAAATATCTAATTATGATATAACTGTTATAATTACCTAAAACTATATAAAGAGATCAATTATACTTTACTTGAAACCAACTTTTTATTCAAAGAAGATAAATTGAAAAACATTAACAAATTTAAAAAAATAAGGAACCATTTGTGTAAAATGACATAACCTCTCTTTTACCTTTGGTTTTGCAGTATGAACTAAAATCTTTTTCTGTTTGGTTAATAACCCAAGACCCAAAGACATCCTACAGCAGCAAAAATCAACCTACATTCATGAATAAAAACCATTGATAACTGTTCTCATTTTTGAATAACAACTGAATTATAATAAGTTTTACCACTATAATTAACTTCTCTCACTTTACACAACGTTACATGATCATTTAACAGCACGAACACCCTACCCACCAAAGTGTCGTGCCACCAATTATCAATCCGCAGATAGCCTAGCAAATCCTGGATATAGAGCATCCTGGATATGATGGCTCTATGTTAATAGGGATTTGTTGGGAAAGATATTGACGAAGAAAGAATGAAAATGAATGAAATGAAAGAGTCTATATTGTGCACTTCCTCTCCTTTTTTCTTTTTATTGTTCATTGTTTTATCAGAGTATTTTTTTATTTCTGTTTTTACTTTACAAATGTATATATATTGTAGTAGTCTAAAAGTTTTATTTTTTGGTTGTTTTTTTTAATTTTTTTTGTTTGATTTTGTTAAAAATTCAATGATTGGATTTGTAGATTTGAGTGGTTAAGTTTGTATAATTTAAGTGTTTCGGGGTTTTTTCAGCACGCTGAATTTATTAATACATTCAGAAATACAATTTAAACAACAAAAAAACAACCATTTTGTCCAAATTTACATCATCAAAAAACCCAAAAAATGAAACATTTAATCAAAACCACCTGCCATATTTATTTGGTGTACAGCCAGTAGGTTCTAAAATCCATCTATATAGATTCTGTGGTTGGTAGGTTGATTTTTCTTTAGAAATATATGAGCTAGATAAAGTAATCTCTCTCCATAATAGCCATCACAGCTCCGTGAGTAGTTGCAGTTAACCTCCTCTCCATTTATCAATTTGATTCTGTAATACTGTACCTGCATGAATGCGCTGGAACTTTCAACAATGGTTCGGAATTTAGTTATTTGGGGGGCCACGTGTAATATGTGGACCCTACAAGTACAATCATGGCAAATGGATCTTGATGGGTGTGCAAAGATTCATTCCACCAACTCCCTCAAAAAAATTACAATAAAAAAGCGGCGAGTCTAGTCACTAGTTGACATTGGCAAAATATTAAATGTCATTAATGATTTGGTTCACTGTAAATTAGTGATACTCTCTGATGATGTAAATAGTGATGATACAAATGTTGCGTATCTTGAGAATAATATCAAATGTGATTATAAAAATGAAATTAATGAGTGGGGGTGAGTGTAAGGTTCAAAATGTGTTTCCTCTTGTTCAAAATAATCGAAACACATCATGATGGTACCAGCCGTATTTAACAATGGAAAGATTTGGCGAAAATATGTAGAATCGTCTTTCCTCAAAAAATGATTCCGAAAAAAATGGGCGATGTATGGGTTCAAATTTAGATGGGAAAAGATATGTAAATTGTAAAATAGCATAGCAATGTACGTGTGTGAGTCAACAATATAAGTAATAAAATTATACATATATAGATTCAAATTATACAATTTGTATAGTTGGATTTATATGTGTATGTAGTTTCATTAATGATATATATATTCAATGTAAATTTTATAGTTAGATTTGTATGTATGTGTAGTTCCATTAGTATCGGATTTGTATAGACTATTTAAAAATGATTTGGAATTGATTATTATATGGTTTGTAGATTTGGGGTCTAAAATTTTCTAAGGCCAGTTTGAGGCATCAAATGACATTTATTGTTTTCTAGTGGTTTAAAAATCACTTCAATGTGAGTTCATAATCACAAAGTATGTGTCTCGCAAGTTGACCTACCTTATTGTTATTACTGAAATTTTGTCCGCAAATGGTTACAGGAATCCAGCATCTCCAAACACCTATTAATTCACCCACAGCTTTGGAAATGCATGTCCAAGAGGCAAAAACTATACAATTGGGTCAAAAAATTGAAGTGCCCAAATTCACTAAAGGAATCACGCACACATGCCCGAGATGCGCTACTTTATACAAAAAAACCCGCGCACATGCTCAAGATGTGCTACTTTATATAGAAAAACTCGTGCACATGCGCGACTGTTTACAGTAAAAGCCGCACAATTCCATGAACGGTGCATTTATTGTTCTTGTCAGCCCCTCACCCACTTTTGGTTCAACTCCCAAGTCGATTTGACTCTCAAATCCGAGTTGAATCCAAGTGGGGGG
The DNA here is from genome assembly GCA_009831015.1 of Picea engelmannii. Taxonomy (NCBI): domain Eukaryota; kingdom Viridiplantae; phylum Streptophyta; class Pinopsida; order Pinales; family Pinaceae; genus Picea; species Picea engelmannii. The sequence continues at coordinate 281,611 of ML776745.1, read as the reverse complement.
ATGGTCAAAGACCTAAGGGTGCCCTAAAGGACCCCTTGTTCGCACTAAGAACTGGTTGCATAATGTCTCAAAGCTATGCTATAAAAGGAGGCCATGGGTGCACTATATTTTCAAGGAATTCATTTGTAAGGTTATGCTGCTACTATTCTCTTGGGGAATCCTCTTTTCTCATCTAGGGCATACTAGCACCATTCCATTTGGGCAATCCACATCACCTTTTGAGTGGGTTAGCTTGGGATTATTTCCCCATTTCTTTCAAGTTTCCAAGTTGTAAGAAGAGCTCAATCTTAGGGGTCCAAGAGCCCTCCCTTGGAGGAAGAAGGGACCCAAAGTCCCCTTTCTTTTCGGTGTTTTCTTTTCACTAATACAATCCTTTCCATTGGTGATATGAGTCCTGTTTGCTTCTTGTTCTTATGTCCTTATGCACAATAGTTTAGTTGTTCTTTCCTTTCCTAGTTTGATTCTTAGTTTAGTCTTTTATGTTTATTTTTCTAACCCTTTCCTTTACAACTGTCTTGCTTATCTAACCCAACTAAGCTTGTAAGCACCTTTGTTTTGCTCATTTAGGTGACAAAAGAGGTGCAACACTTATAGAACACCATGGTACAAGTAGATGCAACATCAACCCCCGTTACTCACATTGAGGCTAGTCATCTGTGAACTTTCAAGATGATTCTGGAAGGTCCAAAACCCTAACACTATTTGAGGGTTGAGGCATGCAAAAACTCTAACCTTAGAAGACTATCAGACTATATTAAATATTGGGTCATTAGGAACAGAAAGAGTTCAATTCTTTTAGTATTGTACTTGTTCAATAGTTGAGCAGAGCATCTAGGAGTGCTATATTAGAGAATAACAAAGGAGGTATAGGATTATGTAGCAGTCAGTCAAGCCACTGTGTCAAAGACAACTTCATAGTGAGTGCCCTTTCTTTGTACTTGCATTTCACAACTAAATAAAAAAAAGCAACACACGGACCTCACCTTCTAGCTAGGTTTTCTTCCATATTGGGTTTCCCAGGATACATCTTGTGTTCATTTGTGTGGATGGTGTTCTCATTTTCTTGTTCTTTCATTTTCATATTTCGGTTATTTTCATAAATTTGAGCATTAAGCTAATAATAACAAATTTGAGATCTAAGGAAATACATTTCCTAATAAAATATTATAGAATATTGTAAGATCTATTGGCACACACCATTCTTGTAGAATATCCATTGTAGTTTAAAGATAATATTGGTATTAGAGTAGTTTTCTTTGGGTTTTTTGTGGGAAGTGGCAAGATCTAGAAATTGGCTTAAGAAGAAACTTGCAAAACCCTAGCCATGGAAGATGAGTCCATTCATAAAAACCCACGGGATGCAACATAAGAGAGATTTGTGAAGCTAGAAGAACAAGTTGTTGATATCTCTTGCAACATGGCCCTCCTTACGACAGGTCTAGTGAACAAGTTTGGACCTTTTGGGGAAGTTGGTGGCTCTAACTTAGAATTTGGGTTGGATGAGAAATCAGGAGATAGTGAAGACCTAGAAAGGGAGTCAAAAAAAGAGCTTGAGAAAGAGAAACCAAATTCTAGTTTTATCACTCCTTCACAATCTATATTTAAAATGGAAGAAAAAGTCGACATCAAGTGCTACTAAGGTGAGATCGATGTTGTTAAGTTGAGTCATTGGTTGCAACAATTAGAAGTGTATTTAAATGTCCATAATATAGATGAAGAGCAAAGAATTTTATTTTCCCAACTGAAACTAGAGGGCCATGCACTAACTTGGTAGGAAATCCACATAGAGACACTTAGGTTAGAGGGTGATGGTGATTATGTTGGGTATCTCTCCTAAGAACCCATACATACTCCTAAAGTATCTCATGGGTGTACACAATCATTTGTGAAAGAAAGTGATGCTCCTCAAACTAGGGACCATTGATGAGGGTTATGTCCAAGAACAACACCTGGATAACATAGGCCATAAGAAGGACAACCAAGTGGTTTTAAACAAAAATACCACCAAGATGCTTCAAACGATTGGAAGAAGAGGTGGAAATGAAAAGACAAGAAGTTGTCATCCACTCCACATTAGTGCAAGGATCCAAACAACCAATGAGACCATTGTAATATATATGGTGACATTGAAGAAAAATGTTGGAAGCTACATCCATAGTTGAATCCCAAGAACCATAAGAAGGACGCCAAGAAGAAGAACCCATTAGCCATGGATTTAGACAACTCGATTGAGATTAGTTTGGATGTGAATGGAAATATTGTATTCACTATAGTGCAGAAAGAGGTGGATCTCAGTAGCCTTCATCACAAAGAAGAGAAGGAGATGAAAAAACTCTTCCACATTAAGATATAGGAAAAAAATACCAAGGTTGATGCTTTATTTGATTCTTGTTCACAATCCAATCTCATAACATACAATCTGGTTAGCAATATTAGGTTGAAAGTTCATGATCATCCTATCCATTGGGATGGGTAAATAATGATGCAAAGTTGAAAGTCACAAAACAATGTAAGATCAAATTTTATATAAGTGTATATTTTATTGATTAAGTGGAGGTAGATGTAGTACCCCTTAACGTGTGTGTTGTACTGTTTTGGAAGCCCCTACATGTGTATGAGTATGCAATCTTTATCAGTAGAGAAAACTAGTACCATATGATTAAGGATGGGAATTATTACATCATCAATGCACACAAAGGTAAATCTAAGATATTTCTGGTAAGACAGTGATAGTGATGACGATGGGGAGGTGGAGCAGGCACAAGATCAGGGACATCCGACATCAAGAGAGAAGTCTTCACAAGTTGGGGCTAAGGACCCAGTCATGGCCTCGATGTCAGGATTTCCGAGATATCAAACCTCCAGGGTCAGAGGTGTCCTTAAGGGAACAAGGTGACAATATTTATCGATGGAGGAGCATCCCATAACTTCATTGACAATAACATGGTCATGAAGAGAGGAATTTTGACAGAGGAATTCGATGGGCTCATAGTAGTCATTCCAGGAGGCTACCAGATGAGTTGCACCAAGTGGATTCCCAAGCTCACAATAACCATGGGAAACTACTTAATGAAAAATGATTTCTTTGTGGTGGACATACCAGACACAAATGTAGTGTTGTGCGTTCAATGGATTTACTCTATTGGGAAATACACTACTGATCAGAGGACCATGGAGATGGAGTTCACAGGGCCGGATGAGAAGATTGTGGTCCTACAAGCCATGCACCAATACCCACCAGAGATTGTGTCATCACACAACATGGAGGCACTTATGAGGCATGGTGATATAGAGTGGGTTGCAGAGTGTTTTATTTTTGACAGAGATCCACCTGATAGTCTACAGCAGCTTCAAGAGGACTTATAGGTATTACTCCGCAAACATCATAAAGTATTTCGTGACATTCCTCTTGGAATTCCACCTGATATAGGTTTTGATCATATCATAGAGCTAGAGGAGGGGGTCCAAGAAATTATCACAAACCCCTATCAACACCCTAAATTTTACAAGGATGAGATTGAAAAAACCATTAAAGAATTGTTGAAAATGGGCCACATCTACCCTATTTCTAGCCCATTTTCCTCCTCCGTTGTCTTAGTCAAGAAGAAGGATGGTACTCTGCAGATGTGTATTGACTATAGGGCCCTAAACAAGAAGACAACCAATAATCGGTACACCATACCCAGGATAGATGAATTAATGGATGAGCTCAAGGGAACCAAATTCTTCTCGAAGATTGATCTTCGATCAGGGTATCACCAGATCAAGGTACGAGAGTAGGACATACCTAAGATAGCCTTTAGATGCCACTATGGGAATTATGAGTTTTTGTTCATGTCATTCGGGCTAACTGACGCCCCTGCCACGTTCCAGTCGTGCATGAATCATGTGTTCAATAAGAAGCTCAGAAAGTTCTTATTGGTCTTCTTTGATGACATCCGCATATACAACAAAAAATGGGAGGACCATCTGCGACATCTGGATGAAGTACTTGGTATTATAGAGAGTCAACAGTTATATGTGAAGGAATCCAAGTGAGAATTTGGTATGACAAAGATGCTCTACTTGGGGCACATGATTGGGATGAACGAGGTATAGGTGCACCAAGAAAATATTAGGGTGATTATTGAGTGTCCATCTCCTAGGAATGTGACCAAACTGAAGCGATTTCTCGGTCTTTGCACTTACTATAGGAAATTTGTTAAGGGATTCTCACAGTTGACAGTGCCACTGACCGATCTCACCAAAAAGGGGGATTTTGTTTGGATAGAGAAGGCCCATGATACATTCGAGAAAATGAAGCAGGTGATGAGCTCATGCCCTGTTTTAGCACTCCCTGATTTTACTCAGCCCTTTGTGTTGGAGTGTGATTCTTCGAGAATTGGTATAGGATCTGTATTGATGCAAAACCATCACCCCATAGCATTTGAGAGCTACAAACTCCGAGAGTATGAGTGACATTACTCTATATATGACAAAGAGATGTTGGCCATAATGCATGCTTTGACCAAATTTCGGCAGTACCTGGTGGGGAACAGGTTCAAGGTAAAGACTGATCATAATAGCTTGAGGTTCCTCATGGAGAAAAAGGAGTTGAGCGAGAAACAACAAAAATGGATCAGTAAAATCCAAGCCTACGATTTTGAAATTGAGTATGCGAAAGGAAAAAATAATGTGGTTGTTGATGCCTTATCGAGGATACCCACTCTCTCTCTCAAGAAGATTTTAGTGGAATGGAAGGCACTTCTATTGGTAGAATACTCCAAAAACAAGTTTTCTTGTGAGATAATTGATGGCCAAGTCTTCGATGACAGGTACAGGGTTATTAACGACATCATATATTATAAGGACCAAATCTATTTAATGTCAAAATCCTAGTTGAAAGACAAAATTTTGCATGCAACACATACTTCTCCTTTGGCAGGTCATCCAGGATACCTGAAGACTTATAGACAAATTCGAGAGAGTTTCACTTGGAAGGGTCTTAAGACTATTGTATTCAAGTTCATACGGGAGTTCCATGTCTGTCAGCAAAACAAGGTGGAACATACCCACCCAACAAGATTGCTCCAACCGCTTCCCATTCTTGAACAAAAATGGGAAATCATTTCGATGGATTTTATCACAGGGTTGCCTCTAGTTCAGGGGAAATACTATATCTATGTGGTGGTTGTTAGGCTTACTAAATTTGCCCATTTATTCGCCATATCGTCCAAATACTCTGCAACGCAAGTAGCATAATTGTTCTTCAGAGAGGTATTTCGGCTGCATGAACTGCCCAAGACAATTGTCAGTGATCGAGACAACAGATTCATGGCGGTTTTCTGGCAGGAGTTGTTCCGACTCGTAGGGACAAAATTAATGCCTAGTACCAGTTATCACCCTCACATGGATGGGCAAATATAAATTGTGAACAAATAGCTCGAGGGGTATTTAAGAAATTATGTATCGGGGTAACAAAAGGCATGGATCAAATGGCTACACTTGGGTGAACATTGCTATAAAACCACTTATCACATGTCGATCAAGATGACACCTTTCAAATATTTGCATGGTTATGACGCTACCACCTTTGTGGATCAAGCATTTGGGGAATATCGAGCACCCAAAGCCAAAGATTGGATTTAGGAGAGTCAGGACATCTTGTTAACTCTCAAAGATAACCTGCAAATGGAACATAATCAACAGAAGATGTATGTCGACAAGAATAGAGTGGAGCGCAGTTTCGAGGTGGGAGACTTGGTATATCTCCGCCTATACAGACAATCATCCTTGAAAATGAAAGGGGCAGAGAAATTGAAGCCACAATTCTATGGTCCCTACAGAATTTCGAGGCGAGTCAGGGAAGTAGCTTATGAGCTAGAGCTTCCATAGGGGTGTATGATGCACAATGTCTTTCATGTTTCATGCCTCAAGAAGGTGGTGGGAAAACTTGTTTTCATTTCTATGGAGTTGTCACCATTAGATGAGGAGGGGAAGTTGATCCTAATTTCGGAGGAGGTGTTGGAGACCAGAGAGTGGAAATTAAGGAACATGACCATCAAAGAGTACCTGATCAAATGGAAAAATCTACCTATCAAGGATGCTACTTGGGAAGGAGAGTGGATATTGCAACATCCTGGATTACATTTTCTTGAGGACAAGAAATCTCAACGAGGGAGGGCTGTAATGTCCCCGTTGGCCTAGGAAGAATAAGGAATGGTTCTCCTAGCCTAATTGGTTCCCATAGGATAAGTCGGAAAATTTACCTAGGGAACTCAACTTTTGCCTAGGAAATGAATTTATAAAGTGAAAAAGGGGAAAACAGGAGACATGGGTCTTAGAAAAAATAAAGTCACTTCAAAATTATAAAGTGTGCAAGCATAAAGTGACTTTAAAAGAAAATTAAAAGTAAAGTGAGAAGGAATTAATTCAATGAGAAATAAAAGAGGGGAAAAGAGGAGGCACCCCTCATTCTTGCATTCACTCATTTTGGAAAATAGATTTTTGAGAGCTCTTGAGAAGAGAGTCTAGGGTTTTTTGAAAACCTTCATCTATATCTAGTTTCGATATTGAAACTATACACCCTAGTCAGATCTGAGGAAGAAGTCACTTCAAATTTATTCATTGCACTTCACTTGATTGAGTTCCTTCATTCAATAGTTAATCTAGATGTGTGGGGATCAATTTAATCAACGAGGACGAGTTTACTTCACTGCTGTGCACTTTTTCTTTACTTGAGCGACTTCCTCCTTCGTTTTTCCGAGTTGAAGAAAGCTTGAGCGATTCTTCAAATTGTTGGTCGATTTATTACTTGTGTGGGGCATACCCATCACCACAGGAGTGCATATCTCATCACAGAGATCAGAAATACCAATGTTGGGGGCGTATCCCTTTTCTTGGGCGTGATCTATAAAGGATGGGTGCATATCTCCTTGCAAAAGGTGAAAATACAAGGGTGGGGGTCAAATCTTCATATTGACAAGAGTGGAAGAGAGGCACAAACTGATTGTTGGTTGTGGAACCTTCTTACTGGGTGCATTGGGTGCTTCATAACTGTTGTTGTGTTGGTTTTGGACTATTGGGCATGATTTTATTTCTGAATGGAGTTTTATTGAATGTTGGGTTGCATATTATTGTCAATTAAGGTCGTGGGAATTTCTATCAAGAACCATGATTGTTCTACAATACTATCTCAGAGCTGTAACATCTATCTCTTATCAGTTTGAGGAGTGAACAAAGATAAATAAGAGGACTTCTATTCTACTGTTGATTTATTCTCCTTATACAACCTATTTCTGGCATCTATTATCTCAGAGTACTTGTTTTTGGGCACATATTCGCTTTGTTGGGCACTTTTATTATGGATTGTATGTTCAGAAACAGACATGATTAAGGAGATGGGCGACTCTGATCACATATAATTAGGTTCTTTATTGCATTGTTGTAGCTTATGATTGTGGTATTTATTTAATGTTAAGTGTTGATATGTGTGCCCACTCATAAGACTGATTGTTGGGTTATGTTCTATTATGTATCTTTTCCCTTATTACCAAGAATAATTAAAGAACATTGTTGGATTAGTGCCTTCCATAAGAATATGATATTACTATTCTCAAATTGATTACTGTTATAAATTGTCACTGAACTGTTTGACAAAATATTCCAACCAAATTTAGAGGAAAAATTGTATAACATAGGTAAGGAATATTACAGTATGATGCATACAAAGAGGCATACACTGAAGATGCGTACTTTAAAGAGGTGTTTCAACGATGATATGACCAAATTTGCATAGAATAAGATGACAGTAAAGATGACTATCATCTCCAGAATGGGTTTCCTTATAAGCTAGATAAACTCTATGTTCCTAAAGGTGAAATATTATAGTTTATCAAAGATTCTCAAACCTCCAAGGTTGCTAGACATTTTGGTCTTGGAAATCCAATTTCCAAATTACAAAGGCATTTGTATTGGCCCAAAATGAAAGAATATGTAGCTATGTATATTATAAGATGCATAGTTTATTGTACCAACAAGCCTTGTAATAAAAAAAAAAGGTTTATACCATCCCTTACTAGTGCCCACTTGACCATGGGATATAATTTCCATGGATTTGTGAGTGGTTGACCACCAAATGGGAAAGGTCATGACTATTTGTTTTCGGTAGTTGACAAGTTCAATAAGATGTGCATTCATATGCCTTGTAAAAATACCATCAAAAGATAAGAAGTAGCAAGCATGTTCTTTGAAAATATCTTTGTGCACTTGGGGACACCAAGGAGAAATGTCCCAGATAGGGATACTAGATTTCTTAGTGCCTTTTGGACTACACTTTCGGAAAATACAGACACTAAGTTGAATAGAAATACAACTTTCCATTCATATACATATTAGAAAATAGATGTAGTCAACACGACATCGATTCATTTTTTAAGGGGTTACAATCAAAAGCATCTAAAAAAATTAGATGAAAATTTGATCTATATACAACACTCTTATAACAAAGTGGTTCAGACTTCTATTGTTAAGTCCCCTTTTAAAACCTATGTTGGGTATTTTTTGCCTTCTCCATTGGATGTTTTATTTGAACAGTAAGGGGGAGTGAGGGAAGACATCACACGAGAAGCATTCAAAGGAGAAAAAATTGTTGAAAAATCTAGGTAGATCCATTTGAAATTACATGTGACATTAAATAAGTCATAAGAAAAGTACAAGGCTTGACATAATCAACACATAATTGAGAAAACATTCAAGGTAGGAGACAAAGTTTGGTTGCATCTAAACAAATAAAGGCTAAATGTCCTAGTAAGAAGATCAAGGATATGTGGTATGGTCCTTTTGAAGTATTGGAGAAGGTGGGTAATAATGCCTATAGACTCAATCTACCCCCATATATGTTTGTTTACTCAGTAGTGAATGTGGAAAATTTGAAACTCTATGAGTCATCCATGTTAGATTAGGAAAATGAAGAGTGAGTCCTACCTACCATAGAGGGCTTAGCACTATAATCTTAGGCACAATCGATAGAAGACACGATTTGATAGAAGAAATTTAGAATTACCAAATAGGGGTAGCATGATCTCTGATAGATAGGGTTGAAAGGGAAACTTCTAGGAAAGGAAAAATCATACTCTAGGGAGAAGGTAGAGCAAAAATTTCCTCACCTCATGCTGAAGCTAAATCAAAATATGTCAAGTTAGCAAACACATAAGTGATAATTCTCAATCTCACTAAGATTTTTTGAATTATAGGAATGTACATGCACTATTGTTATAAAAAATACACACTTACAGTTTTTGTATCTCTCTACATAGAATAACATGACATCCTTTATCTTTTCATATTTGATATAGTCAACTTGTGAACATAGATGAATTGATAGAATTCCATTTTCCCATGATTTACAAGTGGTTGGGATACCATTGCACACTAGAAACACTAATATATACATCCTCATAACCTTTAGCATTCTTAGGATACTACCTAAGACAATCCCAACAATATCAATAGCATTAGTTTTATCCTATCCATGTATTAGGTATGTAACATACCCCTATTTCCAATTTTATAAATGCAAAATGAATTTGATTGGCCTGACATCCCCAGATCATATAACCCTGATTGACCACACACACACTATACACGAGATATGTTAAATATTCAGCCACTACGAAGACAAGGGGTTCCATAATTTTAGAATTATACTTGTTCCATAGTTGAGAAGAGCATCTAGGAGTGGGATTGGAGAGCATAATGGAGGAGGTAGGAGATTCTGTAGCAGCCATTTAGGCCATGGTGTCAAAGAAAACTCCATTGAGAGTGTTTCTTTCTTTGTACTTTCATTTCATATCTAAATAAAATATAGAGAGCATATGTCTCACCTTCTAGCTAGGTTTTCTCTCATATCTTATTTCCCAAGTCACATCTTATATTCACGTGTGTGGATGTTGAGTTCACTTTCTTGTTCTTTCATTTTTGGATTTCAATTATTTCCATAAATTTAAGAACTACACTGGTGATAATAAATCTAAGGTCTAAGGAAATCAATTTCATAATAAAATATTTTAGAACATTACAAGATTTGTTGTGACAAATTATTCCATTGGATTGCCCATGGCATTTTACATATCATATTGGTATTAGAGTAGTTTTCTTTAGGTTTTTTTTGTAAGTTGCAAGAACCAATAATTAGATTAAGAAGGAAGTTATAGAACCCTAGCCATGGCAGATGAGTCCAGTCATAACAACCCTCGAGATTCAATAAAAGAGAGATTTACAAAGTTGGAAGACCAAGTTGTTTATATTTCTCACAACATGACTCTCCTCACAATTTTGGACCTTTTGGGGAGGTTGGTGGCTCTAACTTGGTTGTTCTATTAGATGAGAAATCGAGAGAAAGTGAAGACCCAAAAAAGGAGTAAAAAAAGATCACGAGAAAGAGAAATGAAATCCGTAACATCTCCAAGTCCTGACTGACGAAAAATGCATGTGCCAGAGACTTCGTACTACATGCATGGTAAAAATTTCCCATCATGCACATTGACTCGGGCATCATGTGAGGACTTGTAATTATTATTATTAAAATTGACTATCTTATCGATTCAAATGCAAAAATAGGAACACCATGGCATACACACTCATGCTGCTATCATTACTAATTAAAAACATGAATGCAATGGTTCAGAAATACATGAAAATAATTTAGCACACTTCAACACTCATAAATACAAAAAACAAAGTAAATGCAACATTCTATCACAACATTAAATAGTAAATTAGACACTGATCAAAACACTTATCTTTTAATAATTCTTTACTCAACCAACCACAGACAAAGGACGTTCCTCCCAACCGTAGGTTATGTTGCATCAATAATCTCTGGAACAAGTCACCCCTGTGCTGGGGCTATGAGTCCACAAGGATGGATTTCCTCCTACAGGTGTCTATAGTCCACTTTAACAAATTAAATACCCACTAAAACATAGTGACACGACCTCTAAAATAGTTCCAACCACCCAACTCTCTTCCCAATCAACCTACACAACCCAAGGGATGATACTTCCTTCTCTGCATTGTATTCCCTCGAACAATCTCCATCCCCTCATGGGATTTAGCACAAACCAAACAAGAATCTCTTTATTTGGGGCTCCAGGAAATCTAGCTGCAACTTGAGTGCTCGCACAGGAAACTCACTTTCTCTTAGGTAATTTTCTCAACAGAAAAATACCTCACAGGCATAACAACCTCATTCTTATCATAATTTCTAGCTTTAGCAAGCTTTATTCAATACCCACTATGGTTGGCCACCCTTCTACAACACTCCGCTCTATTTTATTCACTTCTCACTAACTATAAAAATTGCTCTCTTTCCTCCTCAAATTTTATATTTTCCTATTCTTACTTCACTCTTACTCTTCCCCTCCTAGGATGAATACACTCAACCCATGTTGTTATAACTGAGTGGATTGACATCCTCACCCAAACCCTTACATGTCATATTCAATGATTGAGTATTGAATAAGTGAAAGAGATAAATGGCTAAGTGACAAATTGATTAATGAAAATGGATTAAGAATCAAAGAATTTGGAAACCCCTCAAAATCCCCATTGAGCCCCCTCTCTTGTGAAAACATAGCTCCCCAAATCTAGTCCTTACTCATCTAGCAACCGACATTGTATTCCATTTTATTGTTTTTAATGTACAATGTTCACATATTACATTGCTTGGCCTGTGGACATTCATAATACTTACAAATATGCAATACTACATTAGGGACCAAAATTGGGGTTTCACAATCCCCTTTGCCTACAAATTGCACTTTCCTCAATCCACATCACCATAATGGTGTTCATTTATACATACAAAATATTACATCACAATAATATATATTTTTGCAATTTAATGACTCCTACAACAATTCCATCTGAAAATCTCTCGTTGTGGCTCCAGGAACTCCATCTACACCAAAATGGAGTCTTTATACACATATGTACAAACCTACATTCACATTCCCTCATAATATACAAAACTCTGTAGGTACTCTTCCTACATGTCTTCTTCATATTCCCATGTGGCACCTTTAGGATCATAGTAGGTCCATTAGACCTTTACCGGGCCGATAGCTTTGTTCCTGATCACTTTGAATTTTTAGTCCAAGATGCACACTAGTTCTACTTGAAAGTCCCCTTTGTGTTCCATCTAGATCACAATACAATCGATTATCTGGTTAGGATCTGACACATATTTCTTGAATAAATGCACATGAAACACATCATGAATTTTCATTGATGCAGGAAATGAAAGCATGTATGCAACTGGGCCTATCTTCTCCAATGATTCCCAACTTTGGGAAACTTTCCAATATTGACGAGCTTCGTTTTACTTTTACTTTTAAAAATACATGCTCTTCACTTTGAATTCCCTGTATGTCTTGTTTTTATCTGCATATCTCTTTTTCATGTCTCGTGTGACCTTTAAATTATGCATGATCTTTACCATTTTCTCTTCCACTTCCATTATCGTTTCTAGCCTAATAACTAATCTGTCTACTTGTTTATCTTAGTTCACTAGCGTGTTCCATTTTCTTCCATACAAGGCCTCAAATGGGTTCATCTTTAATGATTCTTGGTACCCATTATTGTAAGCAAATTGGACCAAGTGAAGATGGTTTCCCACTTGGATGACTAGTCCATTACATACATTCTTAGCATGTCTTCAATTATCCTTTTATTCCTCTCCATTTTACCATCTAACACTGAATGATATGTTGTACTAAAATTTAAAGTTGTCTCAAATCCTTTAAACAACCCCTTCTAGAAATTTGATATGAATTTGGGATCTCTATCAGAAACAATTGCCTTGGGAACACTATGTAGCCTAACAATTTCCTTTGCATAAATTTATGCAATGTTAGCTACCTTGTGAGTTATCTTCGCTACAAAAAAATGTGCAACCTTAGTTAATTTATCCACCACTACCATGATAGTATCATTTTTCCTCACTATTTTGAGCATCTTAGTAATAAAATCAAGTGTAACAACTTCCCATTTCCACTCAGGAATGGGAAATGGTTGTAGTTGTCGAACTAGATGTCTATGCTCAAACTTTACCTTTTGACATTCTTGGTATTTGGCTATTTAATTAGCCACCTCCTGTAGATTCTAACCTTGTACAATTAATTACAGTAAACAAATTCTTAATAAAAATAGAAAAGATACAATGGCACACACACATTATACAAATATGTTTACCTTGGAAACCCAAACTAGGAAAACTAGCAACTTGTTTAAAGCCACACCTATAATATTCTATTTATCATCTTCTTCATTGTTTACAATACAATATAAATATAGCATCCTATGGCATCCAAACCCCTAATCCATTTGTTATCACTGAGAGTCACCCTCAGATTACAAGAGGATAAGCCCAGTACCCATCAAAGTTTTTGGTGGATGTTGGTCTTATATGAGTGGAGGTCAATGGACAAAACTCAATATATGAATGATGTTCAACACAGAATTGGACAAGAAATGCACAGGGAAGTGAGGGAAACAACTAACTTTAGTCAGTGAATTGAGTTTAAGTGTGAGCAGAGGCAAGACTTAGTATGAAAGGTGGACAAGACTGTTATGGGAATCAGGCCTTCAAGCATATTGGAGAAGAAAAACTCAGACTCAAGATCACTCTTAAGCTCAATCTTTAGAAACTGAAATATGTCCAAACAATATAGTCACAACAACACAATGATCAAACCTAAATCACCATGCAGCTACAACAACTCGACTGGATCCTCCATGCCAGAGCCATTCAGTGTAAGAGGGGAAAAGATCACAAGGAAGCTAACTAAAACTTGTTGCGATATCGCTGCAATCAAACCTACATTACAACAACATAACAACCCTTGAATGGATCCTCCATGACTAAGTGTTTTAGTACATTTTTTACAAAGAGATGAAAAGAGGTTGACTTCTATTAATCTAAAAGTATCAAATCCGATACATAACCAGAGAACAATTCTAGCATCCAAACATTACAAAATAGGGAGCTCTACTCAACCAGTTGACGACCCTAACAAAATATTAAAACTATCTATTTATACTCAGAACAATTCACCACCACCAAGAGTGTGACCTGGTCACAATAATGAAAGCTTTACATCTGAGCAGTCTTCTGTCAGACTATGCATGTATCCCTCTATCATACGTGAGCTCAGATCGACATGGGTCTGCAGGAAAATATGTCCATAGGGGTACCACGGTTGATGGTTCAGTCCCCATGGTCGGGCCTTCCATACCTTCTAATTACTGAGTGAGTCAAGGTTTCAACCACTAGTCCTTTCATTTATTAACTGAACCATCGAGATCAAGATGAGGCTTAGTGCCTAGGGGGTGGCCACGCGTTGCTCTCGAATTGGACACTATATGAGCACATGATTGTGGGGCAATCAAAAGAGGTTTGAACTCACACCGCTTTTGGGCCCGCAATCCACTGCCTTCTTCCATGTATAAATTTCGCCAAACCACGGTTTCAATTGCGAGACCACTCAATAGTTTTATCGATCACGCAAGTTGCATCCCCGTAATGAAGCATGATCGTTGATCTGGACGTAGTCTGCAATCTGGGCACACCTACTAGATTTAGTGCTACTGCCAATATTAATCATCTGCCAACTTTAGAATCTGCCAAGTTGTGCCCTGGGGGAGGGGGATGCTACTCTTGACGTTGAACAATAACACCTCCTGGAAGATGACCTGTCACTGCTATGTTGACGTGTCATGAAAGAGAAGTGACACATGAACAAATGGCTCGAGGGGTATTTAAGAAATTATGTATCGGGGTAACAAAAGGCGTGGATCAAATGGCTGCACTTGGGTGAACATTGCTATAAAACCACTTATCACATGTCGATCAAGATGACACCTTTCAAATATTTGCATGGTTATGACGCTACCACCTTTGTGGATCGAGCATTTGGGGAAAATCGAGCACCCAAAGCCAAATATTGGATTTAGGAGAGTCAGGACATCTTGTTAACTCTCAAAGATAACCTGCAAATGGAACATAATCAAGAGAAGATGTATGTCGACAAGAATAGAGTGGAGCACAGTTTCGAGGTGGGAGACTTGGTATATCTCCGCCTATACAGACAATCATCCTTGAAAATGAAAGGGGCAGATAAATTGAAGCCACAATTCTATGGTCCCTACAGAATTTCGAGGCGAGTCAGGGAAGTAGCTTATGAGCTAGAGCTTCCATAGGGGTGTACGATACACAATGTCTTTCATGTTTCATGCCTCAAGAAGGCGGTGGGACAACTTGTTTTCATTTCTATGGAGTTGTCACCATTGGATGAGGAGGGGAAGTTGATCCTAATTTCGGAGGAGGCGTTGGAGACCAGAGAGTGGAAATTAAGGAACATGACCATCAAAGAGTACCTGATCAAATGGAAAAATCTACCTATCAAGGATACTACTTGGGAAGGAGAGTGGATATTGCAACATCCTGGATTACATTTTCTTGAGGACAAGAAATCTCAAGGAGGGAGGGCTATAATGTCCCCGTTGGCCTAGGAAGAATAAGGAATGGTTCTCCTAGCCTAATTGGTTCCCATAGGATAAGTCGGAAAATTTACCTAGGGAACTCAACTTTTGCCTAGGAAATGAATTTATAAAGTGAAAAAGGGGAAAACAGGAGACATGGGTCTTAGAAAAAATAAAGTCACTTCAAAATTATAAAGTGTGCAAGCATAAAGTGACTTTAAAAGAAAATTAAAAGTAAAGTGAGAAGGAATTAATTCAATGAGAAATAAAAGAGGGGAAAAGAGGAGGCACCCCTCATTCTTGCATTCACTCATTTTGGAAAATAGATTTTTGAGAGCTCTTGAGAAGAGAGTCTAGGGTTTTTTGAAAACCTTCATCTATATCTAGTTTCGATATTGAAACTATACACCCTAGTCAGATCTGAGGAAGAAGTCACTTCAAATTTATTCATTGCACTTCACTTGATTGAGTTCCTTCATTCAATAGTTAATCTAGATGTGTGGGGATCAATTTAATCAACGAGGACGAGTTTACTTCACTGCTGTGCACTTTTTCTTTACTTGAGCGACTTCCTCCTTCGTTTTTCCGAGTTGAAGAAAGCTTGAGCGATTCTTCAAATTGTTGGTCGATTTATTACTTGTGTGGGGCATACCCATCACCACAGGAGTGCATATCTCATCACAGAGATCAGAAATACCAATGTTGGGGGCGTATCCCTTTTCTTGGGCGTGATCTATAAAGAATGGGTGCATATCTCCTTGCAAAAGGTGAAAATACAAGGGTGGGGGTCAAATCTTCATATTTACAAGAGTGGAAGAGAGGCACAAACTGATTGTTGGTTGTGGAACCTTCTTACTGGGTGCATTGGGTGCTTCATAACTGTTGTTGTGTTGGTTTTGGACTATTGGGCACGATTTTATTTTTGAATGGAGTTTTATTGCTAGAATACTAGTTTCTTTAGAAGACCAGGTTGCTCCTCTGTAAATGCCTTTCTGCCTGCAAATAAAAAAAATCACTACTCCTTCAAAAACAACTCTCGATCATCAAAAGTTGTAGTCTATTTTCCTTGTTTTTGTTCCATCTCTGATTCATAATCACTATCTTCTTGCTCAGAATCTGAAACATGCTGACAATCTTCTTCCTTAGGCACATGCAATTTTTCAAGATATGCTTGCATATGAACCCCTTTTCTAGCCCTAATGTTCTCTTCGAATTCTCCAACATCTTCAAACAAGTGTATCAACGATGAATATTTCCTCTCTGTTAGGAGAAGGACCATCTCTGGATGTTGAGCCATGACATAGTACACCATGGAAACAATCTTTGTGGGTTTGATCTCCATAGGCATACTATGATAAACACTGTAAAACCTCATGTTGAAGACAACCAAGGCTTCCTCTTCCCCTCTCCTTAAGGCAATAAACTCAAACCAGTATTAATCAAGGGACTTGTTCTCACCCCAACACTTTAAAAATGCATGGCATAGCTTGGTCCAGGAGCCAATAGAACTAGCTTCCAGACATGTAAACCAAAGAACAACATATCTAGACAGGAATTGTGAGAACAACCTCATGTCAACATCATCATGAACAATCTCAAACTGATCGACAAAGCTCTCAAAGGCCTCCAAATTCCTCTCAGTTGTAATATGATCCTCTCCAGAAAACCGAGGAAGATACTCAAAGGAATAATGAGGATAAGGATGAAGGTCATGTGGCAGCCTTAAAGGTTTAAACAACTTATTTCTGATTTTAATTTGAAAAGTAATGGAATGATCATGAGGATTAACGAGTTGATGGAAATGATCAGTGGGAATAATGGAGGGTAATGAGATTTGAGAAGACTGTGAACTATTTTCAACCTCCTCGGGGCTACAAGGGTGATCAATTTCAAGAGGATATGCAATACAAATCTCACTTTTATGAATAGGCATAGGTGAAGACACGATATCGCTATCTACAACACAAGAAGAGGGCATGTTTTCTTCTTCCAAGGATGCATAAATAAAGGAAGGCCTATTATCATATGAATAGACAAAGCAGAGGATAATCTTATTTATATGTGAAGATAAAGAGAGAAATGAGTTGATAAACAAGAACACAAATTCATGAATAAAGCTCATAAACTAATACCTGGCCTTCCCCTTCAGTATGGTCATCTTTTTATCAATAGGATCCTCCCCAGTGGAGTCTTCGATAGTGGAGTCTCCATGTGCAAGTTACAATCTTCAATGGTTCTGATGTCTGAAGCACCTTCAGAATCAGAAGCTCATTATCGTTCTTACCCTAGGAAATGTCTTCAATTTGTTCCCCGACAACGACGCCAAGAATGTTAGAACTGAGAGTCACCCTCAGATTGCGGGAGGATAAGCCCAATACCCATCAGATTTTTTGGTGTATGTTGGATTTATATGAGTGGAGGTCAATGGAAAAAACTCAATATATGAATGATGTTCAACACATAATTGGACAAGAAATGCACAAGGAAGTGAGGGCCACAACTAAATTCAGTCAGTGAATTGAGTTTAAGTGTGAGAAGAGGGAAGACTTAGTAAGAAAGGTGGACAAGACTGCTATGGGCATCAGGCCTTCAAGCATCTTGGAGAAGAAAAAATCAGACTCAAGATCACTCTTAAGCTCAAGCTTTAGAAATTGAAATATGTCCAAACAACATAGTCACAACAACACAATGATCAAACCTACATCACCATGCAGCTACAACAACTCGACTGGATCCTCCATGCCCAAGCCATTCAGTGTAAGAGAAGAAAATATCGCAAGGGAGATGACTAAAACTGGTCTCGATACAGCTGCAATCAAACCTACATTACAACAGCATAACAACCCTCGACTGGATCCTCCATGCCGAAGTGTTTTAGCACAGTTTTTACAAAGAGATGAAAAGAGGTTGACTTCTATTAATCTAAAATTCTCAAATCCGATACATAACTAGAGAACAATTATGAAATCAAAACATTACAAAATAGGGAGTTATGCATCAGTCCCTGACTATCAGGACTATGATCCCATCACTACATTCAAAGCATAGCGTCTGAGCAGTCTTTTGTCATACTGTGCATGTGTCCCTATGTCAGACGTGAGATCATATCGATATGGGTCTGCAAGAAAATATGACCATAGGGGTACCACAGCTGACGGTCACTCCCCACGGTCGAGCCCTCCATTCCTTTTAATTACTGAGTGAGTCAAGGTTCCAACCAAAAGTTCTTTCATTTATTAACTGAACCCTCGAGATCAGGACGAGGATTAGTGCCTAGGGGGCGCCACGCACTTCTCTCGAATCAGACACTATATGAGCATGTGATTGTGGGGCCATCAAAAGAGGTTTGAACTCACACCTCTTTTGGGCTCGTAATCCACCACCTTCTGCCACGTATCACTTTCGCCAAGCCACGATTTCAATTGCGGGACCGCTTAATAATTTTATCGATCGAGCAAGTTGCATCCCTGCAATGAAGCATGACCGTTGATCTGGGCACATGTGCTAGATTTAGCGCCACTTCCAAGCTTAACCGCCCATCAACTTTAGAATCTGCCAAACTTTTCCATGGGGGAGGTGGACGCTACTCTTGACATTGAACAATAACACCTCCTGGAGGATGACCTGTCACTGCTATGATGACGTTTCATGAAAGAGAAGTCACACATGTCACTAAGAAAGAAGCGAATGATATGCCCACGACTGCCTGGACTGAGTGCCACATGCCACTGTCGAACCGGTGCCAGGTGTCACGACTGACGAATGCACCAGATGTCCATACTGATAAATTCCACGTATCCTCTTAAATTGATGGCTGAGATCTCCTTCGGGTCTCCGAACTCTAGGAAAATCAAATCTCAAACCTCATCCTCTTCCATGCGCTTTTACCTGGAGCTAAGGATCTAGTGACGCATGGCTCTTGGATCAACGGCTAAGATCCCTTTGGGTCTCCGGGCTCCGGGAAAATCAAACTCAAATCTCTCTTTTTCCCCTTCTCTTTCCTTCGGAGCCCTAGATCTGGCATCACATGTCCATTTGAATCGGACAACTAAGACTTACTCCAGGCCTTCGGGCTTCAGGTGTTTCGGGTCTTCGTGACTTCGGGCGCTTCGGGACTTCGGGCACTTTGACGCTTTGGGCCTTCAAGACTTCGGGCCTTCGAGACTTTGGGAGGCACCGGTGCTAAGATCAATGGCTCCCTGCTGATTTTGAGATCAATGGTCCATGAATGCTTCGGTAGTTCGGGCTTCGGCTCTTCAAAAGTTTTTATGCACTTCTCACTTCGAAACTACTGAAGCTCATTTCCCCAAATGCTTGGATCAACTACCACCTGTCTCCCTCAAGATCAGACGACTCATGCTCACTTCAGGTTTCGGGAATTTAGACCTTTGACAAACAACTTTAACAATATTTTGAACCCCCGATTCCTGCGAACCGCCAATCTGATATTCTTTGGAATGTCCACTGACGAAGCTGATCTCACCTGTTGCTTGGATTTTGAGCCCGAAATGGACTACTCTGAACGCTGCACTTTGACGTTTCTTGTGCAGGCCACGAACTTGGACAACCAACTTCCCTTGACAACTATATGTGATAACACCATTGACTTGGATTATTCAACAACCCTAATTCCTTAACCAGAATTAGAAATTCATTGGAGAAAACCATGTGTCGAAACACCATAAAAAACATAAGAAAAAAAGAACCAATTTTTTTTGGGGGGGGGCAGTCCTTGAACCCCCTTACAAAGGGGGTCCCACAGGCTCCCCCCAACCCCCACGATGCTCCCATATTATTGTATAGTACATAGGAACAATATTGAAGATATTGTAACACATACCCAACATTCTCACTTGTTGGTTTTTTTATATACTAGGGGTTGAAGGATTACATATTAAACAATCCAGGGGAGAAATTCCCATATATCCTCTACACCAAGAGAAATTCTTAGTGCTTGCAATTTTTTTTAATGAATATGAAACATTCTGCAAAGTTTCCACCTTCATCAACAACACCTTTTTTTCTTCAACCATGTCTCTCACAAAGTGATATTGAAAATCAATATGCTTTGTCTTTAAATGATAAGCCAGGTTCTTCACTAGTAAGATTACATTCAGACTGTCACAATCTATCCTTATATCTTGTTGTACCAATCCAATAACTAAACAAAATATATGTAACCTTACTTCTTCCTTTCTTGCTTGAGTGGATGCCATGTATTCAACTTTTGTAGTTGAGAGTACCACTATAGAATGTATTTTTCTCATCCAACTAATTTCTCCTCCAAATAGGCTAAACACATACCCACTTGTAGATCTTCTTTGATCCAGATATTTATCCAAGTCTACATCAACAAACCCATGTATGTACATGACTCTGTCCAATCATGTTCTTCCTTGATAGCACAATACATAACTCGTAGTGCCACACAAATACCTGAAAACCCTCTTTACTTCTATCTAATGCTCCTTCCTTGGTTTTGGCATATACCTTATAAAAACTCCCAATCCATGTGCAATGTACAATCTAGTACATACCATTTCATACATCAAACTACCAATTGCATTCGCATACAAAACACATGAGATATACTCTTCATCTTCCTATGTCTTAGGACACTGATCCACAGATAAATTTGCACTGACTGGAATAGGGACCTTGATCGGTTTACATTCCTGCATATTAAACCTATGCAACATTGTCTCAACATATTTCCTCTTATTTAACTAGAGTTTCTTGTTTTCCCAATCTCTTTTAATTTCCATGCCCAAAATGAAATTTGCAGCACCAAGATCCTTTATGTCAAATTTAGAGGACATATGGGTTTCCATTTCCTAGATAATATCCTTGTTGTTTGTTGGGCGCTTTCAGTCCATGCTTGTGCGCATCCCGTCCTTCTTAACAATGAGGATTTTTAGACAGATGGTTCATCCAATGTTGTCTAACAAAAACCACAAAGCACCAACATATCAATCCTTGACCAAGGCCAAGGAAGGTCTCACCCGAGATGTAGAGGGGATCACAAAGACCATAGGGTCTTGTGATAGGGATGAAGGCTCAAAAAAATAGAAAGTCACTGCAATTGGCATCCATGTAACTCATGTTTGATAAACTATTAGGACTAAGAAGTAAAACAATACACACACATATTTATCTCATATATCACAGACACAGAATGGATCAGAACTTTGATATCTTTATTATTGGAAGAATTCCATCATATCAGAGATATACATTGTGCAAGACAGACACATATGGCAACCATAGAACTTCATATGTTTGATATATAAAACCTCATAATTACGACATGATGCACAATGCACATTTTCTGAAAACTAAGAAATAGGATAGAATCACACCTATATTCAAAGAATTACAACAATAAAATAGGCTCAGAGTGATATCAATACTGACAGCTAAGACAAATAAAAAACTCTCTAACTAGCTAGCTCTATTTCTGATGTTAGATATTCCCTTTATATATTTCTCTGTTGGGGAGCGTTGTCTATTTCTTCTCTACTCCACTCGTTTGTCTGATAAACTTTCTTGCATGATTTTGGTGTCTTCTAGTACTCCACGTAGAATTCTTCCATTAAGGGAAATATTAAATGCCTATCCATCTCATTCTCTGGTTGTCTCACGTCTTTGTATATTGTTGGCAGTAATCATTTGAGGAGATTTCTTGATTATTCCTTTCTTTATTCCGACAAACATATTCCTATTTTCCAGCGCACCCGACAAATCTTGGACTGATGCACACTTGGTAGTCTTTAATATTGGTGCACAACCGAAAAAACCCGATCCAATGCACCTCTATGTCATTCCTTGAGCATTTCCTTAGGCACACACAAAACTGTGGAATGAACATGCACAACTTTGTTTTTGTGCGAGCACAAAACTAAACCCAAAACTTTGGGTGCCAACATTGTTTCCTATAAGAAACATATCATCCACATACAAGAACAAATAAGTAAGATGATCACCAATTAATTTGAAATGTGCATATTGATTTTCATTGATCCTTGTGAAGCCAATTCCCAAAATACAAGTATCAAATTTTTTATACCACATCATTGGTGATTTCTTTAACCCATATAGGGAATTTTTCAACCTACATACCAACTCTTTCTTTCCCTTCACAAAAAATTAATATGGCTTCTTCATGTAGATTTCTTCTTCCATATCGCCATGTAGGAATTTTTTCTTCACATCCATCTCTTCTACTCCAAAATAAAATGCATAAAAAACAAATAAAATAAATCTAATAGAAGTTAACTTGGCAAAAGGAGAAAAAATTTCACCAAAGTCGATTCCCTCTACCTAGGAATAACCTTTTGCTATTAATCGAGCTTTGTATTTCTCCATTTTTCCCTCTTCATTCAACTTCTTATTAAACACCCATTTGTTGCAAATGAGATTTCTTCCAATAAGAAACTCTACTAGATCCTAGGCCTCATTCTTGTCCAAGGATACCATTTATTCAACCATGGCCCTTTTACATATTTTTCCATCCTCTAAATCCACCGCCTCCCTAACAGTTCTAGGATCATCATCAATAATATAAAAATAAAAATTTGAATGGAGATTAGGTGGATTATACATTTATGGTTTCCTTCTTTCCTAAACTGATCTCCTCAATATTGGAGTGTGCAACTCTTCTTCTTATTATTATTGTTCTTCTGTAGTGTTTGATTCATCATCCTTCAACTCAAACTCTATTTTCTCTGATTCTTCCTTCCTTGGTAGGACTTCCTATTTGAAAATATCTTTGATTTCTCTAAATAACACATCTTGGATATATAAAACCTTCCTAGTTTCTAGGTTCCAAATATTATAGCCTTTCAAACCATCTTTATACCCAATAAGGATAAAATTTCCATCCTTTTTATCTAGATTACTCATGGTTTTTTTTGGAACATGAACATAGGCATCACAACAAAATACCCTTAGATGTATGAGATAGGGTTTATTACCAGTCCATACCTCATTTGGAGTCATGTCATCCAATGTTGATGAGGGTGATCAATCGACTAGGTAACATTATGTACCCACTACCTCTGCCCATAATTCTCGTCCTAACCTAACACAATTGAGCATGCACCTTTCTTTTTCAATCAAAATCATGTTCATACTTTCTACAAATCCATTATGTTGAGGTGTATATGGAGTAGTCTTCTTCCTTGATATATTGCAATTCTTACATAATTTTTCAAATTCAGTTATGTGGAACTCTCCACCATTATCCTTCCTCAACACCTTAATTCTTTTCTCTGCTTGATTCTCCACAAGAGACTTAAACTCTTTAAACCTATCAAATACTTTAGATTTATTTGTGAGGAAATATATCCATGTATTCCTTGAGAATTCATCTATAAATGAGACATAGTACACAAATTTTATAAGTGATGGAACCGACATAGGTCAAAACACATCACTATGCACCAACTGTAAAATTCTCCATTCTTACCCAATCTTGCTTCCCATATACAAAATATTCACAGAAATCAAAATCCAGAGATCAGTTAGACATATGTTCAACCATACCTTTACCATGTAGTATTCGAAGGCCCTTTTCTTCGATATGCCCTAGTATTTGATACCACAAAATAGCCTTTTTTCTAGATATTGTGGATTTTTTTGTTCTCCGGTTCCAATATTAGGAACAATGGAACTATTACACCCATCACTAAGTATTCTTCCTTTCATATTATATACATTTCTAAACCAAACTCCCTTTAGCAACACCATTGTTCCTCAAACCATCCTGGAGGTTTCTTTCTCAAACACTATTTTTTCCCCTGTATCATCCATTTTTCTTACAAAAATTAAATTTATGACCAATCCTGGGATGTGCAGAACACTAGGGGGTGTTTTGATCCTCCCATCCATAAGATTCAACTTTATTTTTTCTCGTCCTATGATTTTTTCTATCGATTCATCACCTAGGAAAACATCACCTCCATCATACCTTTCGTATTCGCAAAACCACTCCCTGTGGGGAGTCATATGAAATGATGCACTTGAGTCAACCAGCCATGCCTCATGATGTGCATGTGTACTTGAAGAAGCCAAGTACTCATCCTCTTTTTCTTTCGAGGATACTTTTTTTTATGTAGAAGGAGCATCTTCAAATCCCTTCCCCCTCTCAACACTTTTGGATCTACATTGCTTCTTGTAGTGCCCTTGTTTTTCACATCTCCAACATACCTTTACAAAATTTCCAAGAGATTTATATCTACCCTTAGATTTATATATTCCACTTGAGGAATTAGATCTATTTCTTTCATGGGAGCATATTCTTGCAAATAATTCATCTGTGCTCTGTCCTTCAATGTTGTTTCACCTCATCTCCTCCAACAACAAGGATGAGACCACATCATCGAAACTTAAAGTAGTTGTATTAATACCTATGGCCACAACCAAAATATCCCACGAGTCTGGTAAATATCACAATAAAATGATACACTTATCTTCATCACAAATCTTAATATCAACACATAATAACTAACTTACCACTGTATTGAAGGCATTTAGATGCTCTGTCACTAAGTCTCCATATTTCATCCTCAATTTATATAGATTATTCCATTGGAACAATCTTTTTACTAATAAATTATACTAACATAAATCCCCTAACTTATCCCATAATTCCTTGGTTGTAGCTTCCTCTGAGACATTGAGTAATATTAAATCTGAGAGACACAACTGGATTGTTCTCTTCGCCTTCTAATCCAATTTTTTCTAGTATTTTGTTGATGTTCATATGGGTTCAGTACCTATATCCACATCGATCCACTGATCGTCATCCACCAACATATCTTCCATCTTGAGCTTCCACAACTCAAAAAATTTCCCACTAAATTTCTCGATCTCTATTTTTGAACTAGTCATCATTTATTTTGACCTAAAGAATTGATACCACATATCTCCCACTGTAACAAGGTATATCACAGACCCGATCCAAACCCTTATCCACGAAGGCATCCCCCTAAAGCCAATAATAACTCTAATACCAAATGTAGATTTTAACCTTGTACAATTAAATACTGCAAATAGATTCTTAATAAAAAAAAGAAAATATACAATGGAACACACACACATTATACATATATTTTTACCCTAGAAACCCAAACAAGGAAAACCAACAACTTGTTTAGAGCTTCACCTATAATATTTTATTCATTATATTCTTCATTGTTTACAATTAAATATACATAAAGGATCCCATGACATCCAAACCCCTAATCCATAACTCATCCAAAAATCAGAGGTTTTACTGACAAATTGCAAGTTAAGTTTATGTACTTTATGCATCGGATCAATAAGAATACGAAACACATAAACTCTATAACTTGTTGCAGAATTATAATTATGACTTTTACTTGATGCTCATAAATGATTAAAGAGTTCAACCATCATAAACCATGCTGCAAAATAAGAGAAGATAACAGCGAACAATAAAGAGAAGTAGACACAACAACTTGTTAACGGAGTTCACCAATCTTTGGCTACGTCTCTCGGCCCGCTTCCAAGTGGAGGACCTCTTTATTACTCTTCAAATGTTCAAGTTCTCTTTACATTGGCTCTTTGTTGTTACAAAAGACTTTTGATCTATTGTACAAGACCTCCTTGTTAAGATACATACAAGCCTCAACAATCTCTTCTCAAAACATGACTCAATGCCTCTAAAACATGAAAAATGGGCAAATTACACAAGTTGCTCCTCAAAATACCTGCATCAAAAAGTTACACCTCAAGCTTAAAAATCATGATTTATATAGTTTTTAGGCCCAACAAGATAAGCCCAACTTCCCTTGAAGATTTGGCCCCTTTTTGGGAACAAATCCCCCTTCAAATGGCCAAGAAATCCTCAAAAATACTCATTCTGGACAAAACTATAGGCAAATAAACCCACTGTGCATAAAAAAATCAAAATAAGACCAAAAGGGATGGGCACACACACAATTAAAGGTCACATGGGTACTAAGGTGGCCAAGTTCCAGCCCTTTGGGCTACACGCTGGCCCCTAGCCCTCAAACTTAGGTCATGTTGCGTTGTGCAATGGGACTGCACCCCTCAAATTGTGCCTAACCTGTGGTTCCAGCGCCACCTTGTTTAATGGAAAGGTTTTATCATTGCGCCTCACCTTTTTTGAGTGGTGTGTTGGAGAACACTCGTAGTATGGTGGTATGGAGTGTATATATCCTTGGGCTGGGTCTTGGCCCCAACCCCCTTCCGCCTTCTTTGACCATTGCACTTTATATAGTATGAAATGGGTTTTAAATAACAAGAACATGTGTTGGCGCATTGGCCATTAGACCTCTCCCAAGAATTTGCACTGCCAATAGGTCATGGGGTCGAACCCCATGAGCTCCAAAATAATTTTTCCATTCAACTGGTGATGGGGTGCCACGTGGCACCCTTTCATTGGTCCTCAACGATGCCACTTGTCAACATTGTATTTGTCCACCATGTGCCACTTGGTGAAGTGGGATTGGTCCTTGTCACTGCCTAGTCACCCTGTTGTTGTGCTACCACATGTCAGTTTGTTGATGTCAACATGATGACGTCATGCTGACATCATCATTGACTTTTTCCAGTTGACCTGTTGACTTTTTAGTTGTTTGGGAAAACTGTTAGAGTGTGATAACTCTCGCATAAAATGTTCATTTGATAAAGTAAATATATGGACAAAATCATCGCGATGATCCGGTCGCAGTGGAATTGGTTTCATCCGATTCCGAGAACTTTCATTTTTTAGCCTTTTCTGGACCTGGAGAGCCTCCTAGATCATTCCTCCACTTGGAAGCTTTTGGACCACCAATAATATGATTTTACTCCGGTAAGAAGTGAGGGTACTAACTCCCCACTTGTCCTATATCATCCATCCTTTCTGTTGGGACAATGATCACCTGACTAATCATAACAAACATAAAAACTAAGATAGCATTGTTTATCAAAGTAATCATCCCATTTATTGCAAAATCATCTACATTCTTTGTGGCATTTAGCAGCCATACACCATTGAATATCATCACACTAAAAAAAAATATTGAATATGCGGATGAGAATGAAAAAACATGATTCCCCTTCTGAATAGGAACGATAATCAAAGTATGCAACTGGACCTCATGATGTACTTCTGGTGACACTTCATGATTGTTAGAAGCATACTGAATCATATCATGTTTAGCCTCACTAACTTCCTGATTTGTTACAGACATAAGTGTTAAAATTTTGCTTGCATTTACCATTCTTTTTAACTGTCCTATAGTTGCAAAAGATCTGTTAGTTTTTATGCGATGAGAACGGAAAATGTACTCTTTCCCATCTTTCTTGAAGAAGTATTTATTTTCCTCCCTGTAGAATATGGCTTTTCTATCATAAAATTATGGGCTTCCCAGGACAATTCCACATATATCTAGTGGCACCATATCAATCTCTACTTCATAAACATAATTATAAGTGATTTCAAACTTAATTTTACATTGCTTGGTAATTTGCAAATTATTATCACCACATATCCATCCCAATGGATATGTTCTAGGATGTGGCTTAGTTTCAAGTCCCAAATTATTTACAACCTCTTCACTGATTAGATTGGCTTGTGATCCACTGTCTACAAGAGTATCAACTTTAACATTATTTGTTATGACCCTTATGTGTAAAAGTTCACCCCTTTTACACTCATCATTTACAACATTTGAATTAGAAGAGATAGTACTTGCAACATAAGTTATACCTCGGATTCCCATAGCTACAATTTTTGTCTCATCACCAGAGTCCAATCCTAGATCCACTTGAAATGTTGCAGCTGTGGTATTCTTTCTTCCTTGATTGGAATACTTCTTTGGCTTCAACTCAGGATGTAAGATCCAACAATGATCTTCATCATGGCCTACCTTCTTGCAATGCTTGCAACTAGGCTTCTCCTTTCTTGCTGTGCTCGTCTTCTTCTCTTTCTTTTTTCTTTTCCATGAATCCTTTCCTTGCCAAGTATTTGTAGAAACACTATCACCAACATTCCCTTTACTTGATTCAATGTGAATGGCTTGTACACATACTTCATCAAAGTTAGAAGGATTTAACATAAGAATAGTGTGCTTGAGATAATAATGTAAACCACCAATATATTTTAGGAGTGTCTCTTGTGTATATAAAGGAATTCCCAAATTTAATGCTTTCTTACGAAATGTTTGAGTATATTCGTGTACACTTTGATTCTTAGCTTGCCTTAAAATTTTCCAATTCATCATTTCCTATTGCATGTATATTGCTAATGGATAAAACTGTTTCTTCAATGCAGTGATAAAATCATTCCAGAAAGAGATTGTTTTACCATTTTTCTTGAGATCATCTTTAGTTTTGATTTCCCACCATATGAGAGATGTGCCTCCCAATTTGAGACTTTCAAGTTGGATTATTGTTTCATCAACAACAATCCTTTGTATCCTACAATAGACTTCTAGTTGTCTAACCCAATTATATATCTTTTCTGCATCTAATTCACCATCATAAGTGGGTAAATTAAACTTTACATCAAGATTTAATAAAGTCATATCAGAAGAATGATGAGTTTTTTTAGGTTGCTTATCCTTGAAGGAATGTACACTTGCTTCACTTGTAGATGATGAGGATGAAGGGGAAGAAGGTTCTGAAGGTCCACCACCTCCAACTCCTCCTTCTACTCTTACTGAAGATTCACCTTCTTCAACCTTTGAAATTCTTTGTTGTCCTCTTTCATGGTAAATCTCCTCTACCATGGCTTTCATCAATTGAAATTCCTCGAGAAACCGTCCTCAAATTCATAAGGACCGAGCTTACTCGGTGAAGACATATCTTTTTTATGAGGTCTCCTTTGAATCTATGGATTAAAAGCCTCTAGTTGGCCTTCTCCTCGCTTGAGTTTGGCTTTGGTGAGCATCCAATGCTTGCAGTTCCTTTCAAACCTTCAAAACCAAATTCTCTGATACCATAAACTTGATCCAAAAATGAGAGGTTTTACTGACAAATTGCAAGTTAAGTTTATGTACTTTATGCATCGGATCGATAAGAATCCAAAACACACAAACTCTATAACTTGTTGCGGAATTATAATTATGACTTTTACTTGATGCTCATAAGTGATTAAAGAGTTCAGCCATCACAAACCATGCTGCAAAATAAGAGAATATAACAACAAACAAGAAAGAGAAGTAGACACAAGAACTTGTTAACGGAGTTCACCAATCTTTGGCGATGTCTCTGGGCCTGCTTCCAAGTGGAGGACCTCTTTATTTCTCTTCAAATGCTCAATTTCTATTTACATTGGCTATTTGTTGTTACAAAAGAATTATGATTTGTTGTACAAGACCTCCTTGTTCAGATACATACAAGCCTGAACAATCTCCTCTCAAAACATGAGAAATGGGCAAATTACACAAGTTGCTCCTCAAAATCCCTGTATCAAAAAGTTACCCCTCAAGCTCAAAAATAATGGTTTATATATTTTTTAGACCCAAAAAGAGAAGCCCAACTTCCCTTGAAGATCTGGCCTCTTTCTGGGATCAAATCCCCCTTCAAATGGCCAAGAAATCCTCAAAAATACCCATTCTGGACAAAACTATAGGCAAATAAACCCAATGTGAATAAAAAATCGAAATAAGACCAAAAGGGTTGGGTGCACACACAATTAAAGGTCACATTGGTACTAAGGTGGCCAAACGCCAGCCCTTTGGGCTGTGCGCTGGCCCCTAGCCTGTAGTATGGTGCTATGGAGTGTATATATCCACGGGCTGGGGCTTGGCCCCAACCCCCTTCTGCCTTCTTTTACCATTACACTTTATATAGTATGAAATGGGTTTTAAATAACAAGAACATGTGTTGGCACGTTGTCCATTAGACCTCTCCCAAGACTTTGCGTTGCCAATAGGTCATGGGGTCGAACCCCATGAGCTCCAAAATAATTTTTCCATTCAACTAGTGATGGGGTGCCATGTGGTAACCCATGTCTGGGCCACGTGGCACCCTTTCATTGGTCCTTAACGATGCCACTTTTCAATGTTGTATTGGTCCACCATGTAGCACTTGGTGAAGTGGGATTGGCCCTTGTCACTGCCCAGTCACCCTGCTATTATGTTGCCACATGTCACTTTGTTGATGTTAGCATGATGATATCATGCTGACATCATCATTGACTTTTTCTAGTTGACCTGTTGACTTTTTAGTTGTTTGGGAAAATTATCATAGTGTGATAACTCTTGCATAAAATGTCTTTTTGAGAAATTAAATATATGGTCGAAATCGACGCGACGAGTCGGTCACAATGGAATTGGTTTCGTTCGATTCCGAGAAATTTCATTTTTGAGCCTTTTCTGGACTTGGGGAGCCTCCTGGATCAATAAACTAGATTAGTCAACAACCCTAATTCCTTAACCAAAATGATAAAACCATTGACAAAAACCATGTTGTAAAACACCACCAAAAATAGATGCAAAAAACTGCCAAAACGAAAAACGGGGTACCCCCTTGAAAAGGGGGCCCCACGGACCCATCCCACCCCCTGAAGCTTCCATATCAGTGTACAATACATGGGATCTATCTTTCAAAGAATATAACACATACCCAACATGTCTTTTTTCATTACTCGCTAAAAGTATTGGCTTCTTACAACTACAATTGATTTTTATATCCTGGGTGCCCAACATATGGCACATTGTTTATTTATATCAACACTATTTTTTTTAGCTCGTTGGATTTTTGCATAGATACGTTTCCCTTGTACATGAGGAATCCATCCTCTTTCAACTCAAAATCTTTAAATTCCTGCTGAAAATTACCTTGTTATAATGCTTATTCTATTTGCAAATAATTTTGATCTGAATTTGCAACCTCTAAAATTATATCTTTTAAATCAGACTTGTACATGATAATGGATGTAGCATGCATCTCATGTAATCTCTTGTTTTGTGAATCAACCACTTTATTTTCCTCGCCTTTAATATGAATTATATCAAATTCATACTCACTGAGGAATTTGAACCATCTAATTTGTCTGAGATTCAAGGTTGGTTGTCCAAATAAATATTTCAGACCACTATGGTATGTTCTCAACTCAAATATTTTTCCCATGAGGTAATGCCTCCAAATTTTTAAGGCATGGACTATGTATTCCAACTTTAATTTGTGTGTGGCATATATCCTCTCATGTTCTTTCAACTTCCTTGACTCATAACATACCACATGCCCATTTTGCATGACTCCAACAAGCCCTCCCTTTCATGCATTAGTGCATATAACAAAATCTTCATCTAGGTTTGCAATCTTCAATATTGGTGCACTTGTAAAAATATTCTTCAATTGTTGAAATATTTCTTCACATTCAAAATTCCATTGAAATTTTACACCCTTCTTTTGCAAGGAAATAATTGGGTTTGCAATCTTTGAAAAACCTTTAATGAATATTCTATAATAACCTGCAAGTCCCATGAATGATCTGGCCTCTGTAACATTCTTTGGTGTTATCCATCCTTTAATGGCATCGATGTTCTCAGGATCAACTGTTATCCCTTCCTTTGAAATAATATGGTCCAAGTAATGAATCCCCCTTTGATAAAAGATGCACTTGCTTAACTTGGAATACCACTAGTGTTCTATCAATACTTGTAGAACCATCGTTAAGTTCTTCTCATGCTCCTCCTCCTTCTTTGACTATATGAGAATATCATCCAAGAAAATAATAAAAAATTTGTCAAAATACTCCTTAAACACTCCATTAATCAAACACATGAAGACAACTGGTGCATTTGGTAGCCCAAATGGCACCACCACAAACTCATAATACCCATATCTTGTCCTGAATGTTGAATTTTTTTATATATTCTTCTTTTATTCTCACTTTATGATAGAGTGACATCAAGTGAATATTGGAAAATATTCTTGCACCTTTCAACTGACCAAATAGATCATCAATCCTTGGAAAAGGATATTTGTTCTTTATGGTTACCTTATTCAGCCGTATGAAATCAATGTACAGCCTTAAGGTTCCATGTTTATTTTTCAAAAAAAACATTGGGGAACCCCAATGTGACACACTTGGTTGTATATACCCCTTATTCAAAAGTTCTTGGAGCTACATCCGTACAGATAAAACTCTGGTGTGCCCATCCTATAAGTAATCTTGGACATTGGGGAAACTCTTAGCACCAAATCAATGGATAAATCAATGTCCCTATTTGGTGGAAATTCTTATCACATGAAATCATCAAGGGTCACAGGTGACAGTCATGAGCACAGGAGAACATGCGAGTGCAGTTTTCCACGGCGTTAAAATAGCAAGTGCACCCAGATCACAGATCACGACCAGATCAATGGCCATAATTCATTTCAATGCCGCAACATGCTCGGGCGTTAAAATTCCTTGGGTGGGACGAAATCCAAACCAAGGTATCGCGAGAGAGCTACATGGTGGAAGGTGGTGCATTTCAGGCCCAAAAGCGGTGTGGGTCCAAACCACTTTCGACGGCCTCGAAATCACGTGCTTGTCTAGCACTGATTCCATTAGTAGCACGTGGCCACCCCCTAGCCGTCAAGCCACGTCCCGATCCTGAGGATAATTTAGTTAATGAATGAGGAATGGTAGTTGAAACCTCATTTCACTCCATAAATAGAAGGCATGGAAGCTCTAGCTGAGGAGACAGAACTGTCATCCCGAGGTACCACGATGAACGGTTTTTCCTGCAGGGCCATACTGATCTGAGTTTTCGTCTGACAGGAGGAAACACACACAGTCTGATAGAAGGTTGCACAGATGCATATCTTTGGAAAGGATGGCCATATGACTCTCCTAGTGGTTGTCCACTGATATGAGTATAAATAGATCAATTCAAAATTTTGTTATGGGGTCGGATGGTTGAGCAGAGCTCCCTATTTTGTAATATTTTGATATCATATTTTTTCTCTGGTTATGTATGAGACCTAAGACTTTCTCATTAATATAAGTCAATTTCTTTCATTATCTTGTTTCCTCTTATGCTGAAACACTCATGCATGGATGATCCAGACGAGATGTTGTAGTTGTATTGTAATGGAGGTTTGATTATAATGTTGCTATGATCTATTTCGGTATTTTTTTTTGTTGTCATGTTTCCTCTTATGCTGAAATGCTTGTGCATGGATGATCCAGACGAGATGTTGTAGTTGTATTATAATGGAGGTTTGATTATAATGTTGTTGTGATATATTTCAGTATGTTAAACTTAAATTCAAGAGTGCTCTTGTCCCTGAGTTTTTCTGCACCAAACTTCTTGAAGGTCGGATGCTCATGGAATACTTGTCCACTTTCCTCACTAAGTCTTCCTTCTTCTCACCTTTATCCTTAAACCACTGACTAAAGTTAATGAGGATCGTATTTCCTTACGCATTGCTTGTCTAGTTTCTATGTTAAAACATTCTTGTATTGAGCTTTGTCCATTTGACCTCCACTCATAAACCTACCTCCACAAACATTTTGATGGTTGTTGGGCTTACCCTCCTGCAATCTAAGGGTGACTCTCATCACCAACATTCATGGCACCATTTTCAGGGAACAAATTGAACACATTTCCCTGGGATTGAACGATAAAGAAATTGTGATTCTGAAGGTGCATTAGAAATATGTACCTTGAAGATTGCAACTTGCACCTAGCGACTCCACTATTTTAGTTGTGGCTCCCAAAGGCAGACACACGAGGGATACTCCACAGCTACCTCTGGAAACACCTGAAGCTAACCCATAGAATATTATCAAAAAAGGAAAGACCTCTCAAGAAGGACTTCCAATTGTTGTACCAGACGATTCTAGTAATTTACATGATTCTTCTTTTAAAACTCCAGTAGTTGTATCCAATTCTCCTTTTATACCATCTTCTGGAGTTTCCAGAAGTTTAGATTTTGAAATATTTATTGTTTAACCTCCCCCTTCTAGTCTTCATTTGGAAGAATAAAGTTTTGAAACTCTTGTTTCCCTTGATATTGTAAAGTGGTTTAGACCCAAGAGCTTAGAAGATTTTCCCACTTTGGGTTTTTCCTACTCCTCCTCCTATCAAAGTTGATGTATCTAAAGAGGGGGAAACTTATTTTCCCTTGAACCCCATACCATTCTCCTCAAACACTCAATAGTTTCCCCTTTCCCCTAGAAACACAGTTGCATTCCTACTTGTCCAAACTCCATCTCCCCCTTGTTCTCCTATAGTTCACATCCCAATGGAAGGTGCTAATCTTCCTAGAAACATGATGGATTCCATAGTGGATGCTATATGTGCCCCTCTTGTTTTACCTCATCCTATGAATTCTCTCCTAGTTGGAGACTACCTTAAGTACATGCCCAAGTTCACAGGGGAGGAAGACATAACTGCAGAAGAACACCTTTTAGCTTTTTATAGTTATGTAGATAATCTTAACATTGAAAGTGAAGATGTGTGGATGAGAGTTTTTGTACAGAGCCTTGATGGTGAGGATAGGAAATGGTTTAGGGGTTTGAATCTTGGATCTATTGCTGGAATTGAAGTTTTGGATGATTCATTCTTGATACATTGGGGGGATAAAAAAGATTTTCTTTATTATATTACAGAATTTGGGTCACTTAAGAGGAAAGAGGGGGAATTTGTTTCAGACTTCTAAAAAATATTTAATAAGATGTACAATAAGATTCCCACTGAAATAAAGCCTACATAAACCTCTTCCAAGATTACTTATGCCAACGCTTTTGACCCTGAGGTTTTCCTCCTATTGAGAGAAAGACGAGCTACCTCTTTAGCTCATATGCAAGATGCAGCCCTTGAAGTAGAGTCTAATATATTGGCAGCTGACAAACTTAGGAGTAAATACGATAGAGATAGAAGAAAAGGTATGGATGAAGCTTCAACCTCTGATTACTCAGTTTCCTACCCTCAAGTGGATGAGTTGACAAAATTGGTAAAATCACTTTCTGTAGAAATAGAGAAAATGAAACTTGAAGGAAAGAAAATCTACAGGAACACCCAGAATGTTGATAATAGGGGTAATTTCAAAAGACCCAATAATGCCCCTTAGGTCATCCAAAGAGATCAAAGAAATAGGGATAGGTATGATAAAAAAATCTAAGCCCCTCTCCAAAATAACCTTGTTACTGATGAAGAAGGAGAGAAAGAAGATGTAGATCCTAAAATTTATTGTCTTGGTGACATCTCCTCATTTAACCCAATCTGCATATGAAGAGTCTCTCATAAATATCCAACTAAATGAGCTGAGAAAAGGGGAAAGGACCAATGAAAATCCAAATAGATACAACCTAAGGTCAAAGAAGAAAGAGGGGAAACTTGACATTTTTGACGAGCCTACTAGAACAAAGAATATTGTTAAGGATATGGTAGATAGAAACAAAGAAAAAGAGGCACAAAACCCCCAGGCACTGGTTAAGAGCCCTACCCCAGAATTTAAGGAGATTTTGAAGCCTCCCTACTCTTTTATCTTTGAGAATGAGATTCAAAAGATTAAAATTCATGTACCTTTTTTGGAGCTAGTTAAGAATGAGGATTTCAAAAGGTACCTTTCCAAAATGTTGCAGCCTGAACCTTCATCTTATCCCACAGATTCTGTCAACCTCCAAGATGAAAAACTAGTTATCATACTAGGACCTTTGGTAGAGGATAGGGATGACTCTTCCCCTCCTTTCTATACATCATTGAACATTCATGATAAAGTGTTGCACAATTCTTTGATGGATTCAGGGGCATCTCATAATATCATTCCTAAGACTGTCATGAATGAGCTTGGGTTGGAGGTTACAAAAGTCTACCATGACCTATACTCATTTTATTCCAGGAAGGTCAAGTGTCTTGGGGTTATCAAAGACCTGGTTGTCTCCTTGTTCCAATTGCCAATAAAAAGTGTGGTCATGGATATTGTGGTGGATGATGTCCCCCCTAAGTTTGGAATGCTCTTGTCTAGATATTGGATCAAAAGGATAGGGGAGAATTTGTAAATGGATCTTTCATATTCCACCATTCCTGTGTTTGGGGGAGAACATAGAAGGCTTTATAGGGAAGCACAACTTGCTTACATTATCAGTGATGAAAAAAATCCTACCAGCCACCCCATTTTTGCAGTTGATACTGATTTAGGAACTAGTATGTTACAACTCATTGATGCTCCTTAAACACTTATTGAAATCATAAAGTAGACTATTAACTCTTGTGAATATCCTCCTCCTAATACCGTTGTTTGGAAGATATTTTTTGATGGATCCTCCTCTAGGGAGAGTGATGGTGCTAGGGTAGTCTTTATTTCCCCTACCCAAGAGACCATATCTCTGTCTTACAAGATGGAATTTGAAACAACAAACAATGTGGCAGAATATGAGGCTCTTGTTTTGGGTTTGAGGGATGTTGAAGACATGAAGATTGAAGAGCTAGCAATGTTTGGAGATGCTGAGTTAATTGTTCATCAAGTCAAAAATTTGTATCAAGCTAAACACCCCAGGTTGAGGACCTACATAAATGAAGTTTGGGATCTTGTTGATAGTTTCTTCTTGGATTTTAATACCTCATTTTTTCCAAGAGAGGAGAACACTATGTCAGATTCCTTGGCTATCTCAAGATGTAATTTCAGGGTTCCTTTTCCCCCCAAACTCAAGTATGAGGTGGAAGTAAAGTATAGACCCTCTATTCCTGACAATGTCAAACATTGGAAGGTTTTTGAGAATGATCTTGAGATAAAAAGATTTCTTGAGACTGTGGATGAATTTTTTGCTTTACATATTGATCAAGATCATGATGTTGAATAACACCCTCATGCTGATATTTTTCTGAATAAAATTGTTGACCATCATATTGTTCAGTTACCCAATAACCATGTTTCAAAAGGACTTGTCCCTTTGGAGAGGTTGTTTGATAGAAATGACGTGGCTGTAAATATTAAAGGTTCAACTAAAAATGTTGATGTGACTGAATGCAATTTAGGAACAAAAGAGGATCCAAAGTATGTTAAATTGTCCAACAGTTTGTCAAAGGAACAAAGGGCAGAGTATGTCAAGCTTTTGAAAGAGTTTGTTGATGTGTTTTCTTGGAAATATGAATATTTAAGAACATATGACACCAACATCATCAAACATAATATCCCTTTGAAAGAGGAGGCCAAGCCTTTTAGGTAGAAACTCAGACAAATAAATCCCATGTTGTTGCCTATTATGGAAAAAGAAGTGAAAAAATTGTTGGATGCCCAGATCATTATTCCTTTGAGATATTTAGAATGGGTGGCTAACTTGGTCCATGTGAGGAAGAAAAATGGGGAAATAAGGTTATGTGTGGATTTCAGGAATTTGAACAGGAGCTCCAAAAAATATAACTACCCCTTGCCAAAGATGGAGCACATCTTGCATAGAGTGACTTGTTCGTCTAGGATGTCTATGATTGATGGCTTCTCTATCTACAATCAGATCTTTGTCCTTCCTGAAGAGAGAAGACAACCTCCACTACTCCTTGGGGAACATTCATGTATGCTAAAATGCCCTTTGGACCGATTAATGCAGGAGCAA
The DNA here is from genome assembly GCA_009831015.1 of Picea engelmannii. Taxonomy (NCBI): domain Eukaryota; kingdom Viridiplantae; phylum Streptophyta; class Pinopsida; order Pinales; family Pinaceae; genus Picea; species Picea engelmannii. The sequence goes on along the minus strand of ML776745.1, from coordinate 243,558 downwards.
CCTTCTAGTGAGCCATGGAAATTGTCTTTATTAGGGAGAAAGACAAATTTGTAGTCATCTATCTGGATGACATTACAGTGTTCTCAAATTATGACAAAGAGCATTGTCATCATTTGAAGAAGGTCTTCCTGAAGTGCATAAGGCTTGGTCTCTCTCTCGATCCTAAGAAATATTTGTTTGCCATGAAGGAAGGTAAATTATTGGGGCACATTGTGTCAGCAGAAGGGGTAAGAATTGATCCAAGCAGAATAGAGGCTATCCAAACCTTATCTTTTCCTAGATCTAAGAAACAGGTTCAGTATTTCTTGGGTAAAATCAATTTTCTTTGATCAGATTATCCCATCTAAGTATATTCTGTTCAATCATTAACCAATTAAAAAGAATGACTTTGAGAGGTAACTGCCACCTCCAAATTTCATTATACCAGAAAGATGTTTCTTCCTCCATATCCTCCATCACTTGTACATCATAAGCTAGCTTGACACTTACATGTCCTCTTTTAGTATCCCATGACCACATTAAGGTATCTTACTCATTATTTAATACAAAACCTGAACCAGTTAGTCCCTTTACAAACTTATTCCATTCCTCTATCTGTTCTCCTTCTGGTCTTAAATATTATGCCTTTCTCCATCTTATATAACCTGTATCATCCAGATCAGTTGTCCCTTCTTGTGCAAGATATTCTATACCTTGTGCCTTCAATGTGTTTATGAGATTCCTTGTTAGTTTATAATAATTTTGTGATCTAATCATTGGATCAACCCCAATTCCGATATCCTTTCCATTACCAAGCTTCCAAACCAGCCACTCAGTAATAATAGTTAATGATGATGTAAGGGCTCTCCAACTATTTGAAATACCATTCCATTTTTTTCGGCCATCCCTAAACCATTCAACAACAGATTTCTTCTTAAGGTATTTTTTATGAATCACCTCATGCCAAAGTCTAGGCATCATTAGACACCTCCAAAAAAATTTAGCTGCCAAATATTTTTTGAAAGAAAAGATATTTTTATACCCCACCCTCCTACTTGTTTTGGTTTTGCAATCTTTTTCGAACTTACCAAATGCATCCCTTCTTTTACTTTTTTACTAGTCCACAGAAAACTAAACATTCTCCTCCTAATTTTATTTATGAGACCTTTTGGTATTTTAGCCAGGGAAAGCCAATACACAGGTATGATTTCTAATACATCTTTTACAAGTGTGACCCTTCCCCCTAGATTAAGCCACCTATGGTTCCAGTTCGAGATCCCTTTTTCAAATTTTATCTCTAGCCAGTTCCAGTCAGCCCTAGTATAGCAGTTTGGTTTTATGAAAAACCCTAGGTACTAGAAACCAACATCTAAAGGTTTTACTTCGAAATCCATGATCTCATTCAAGCTTACAATCTCCTCATCTAACAAGTCTGATTCTAGAAATAAATAATTTTGTAGACTGAAATTCATTCATGTCGCCTTGCATAAAAGATCCAGGACCTCCTTATAAGCTGTCCATTCTGTGATTTTTCCATTCCCAAAAAGTATAACATCTTCCACAAACATCAAATGTGTAATTTTTCACCCTTTAGCCACTAAAACACCTTATATATTATTTTCCTTCACATGTTAGATTGTATAATTCTACTCATCCCTTCTACCACAAGTAGAAATAGTAATGGGGATAATGGGCAACCTTGTCTCAATCCCCTTGAACTTTTAAAAAATATGGTAGGCCTACCATTGATCAACACAACAAAATTTGCAGAAATTACACACCCCATAATCCAATCTGTGGTTTCTAGACTCAAACCCACCTGTAATAAAACTAACCTTAGAAATCCCCAGTCCATTCTGTCATATGCCTTAATCAAGTCTAGTTTGAGGACCAAAGCTTTGATATTTTTTACCTTAATGTTGTGTAAGGCTTCATGTACGACTCCAATGGCATTTGTGATTTGTATGCCCTCCAAAAAGCCGAATTGTTCCATTGAAATACTAATTGACATAGCAGTTTTTATTCTAGTAGCAATAATTTTAGTAATAATCTTATACACCAAATTGCAAAGTGCAATTGGTCTATATCCTTCAAAAGTTTATGGTTTATCACTCTTAGCAATAAGTGCCAAAAAGGTAACATTTAAAGTACCAATAACCCTACCTTTCCGCCTAGTTTCTTCAACCATCTCCAATATTTCATTACCCATTAGATAAAAAAAGCTAGGAAGAATTCTACAGTCCAACCATCCGGCCCAAGACTTTTTGAAATTTTGAAACTTTTAGGTGTTGTCAGGATTTCATTTAAAGTAATTGGTTCTGCCAATCTTTGGCCTTCCTCATCTGAGAAAATCCTTGGATACTTCTTGATTACTACTAATTGATTGGAAATAGTGAGATTATCCTGAGCCTTAAAAACATGCTGAAAATGTTCAGTTGCTTCATTTTGTAGTCCTTGTTTACTTGTGATCACAATTCCATCTTCCTTTTTATTATTCCAGATTGAATTGATTTGTTTTCTGGAATTTGCATAAGCATGAAAGAACTTAGTGTTTCTATCACCTATAGCCAAGCAATTAATCCTACTCTTTTGTCTACAGGTTTCCTCCTCATGGCTTAGTAGAACCAATTTCCTCCTTTCTTTTTCTAATACCATAATTTTATCTTCCTCCTTCACAAAACCCCCCGAGAAAATTTGTGTAATAAGTGTCCTTTTGCTAGAATTACCATAAAAATGTTTAGTTATGTTGTAGACTTTTCTAATGCTTTCATTAGTTATTCTTACGTTGAATTTTGTGGTTTCTAATATTTGGATGTAGAATTAAAATTAATAATTTTATCACATGCTTTATTATCTTGCTTGTTGTATCGAAATTTGTATTATGAATTAAATAAAATGTTAATTTATGTTATTAATGGAAATCTTATATTTTGGTTCCATATTCTTGTTTTTTTCACTTAGAATTTAAGTTAGGATTTAGTTTTTAATAACCGAACCATAAATAAGAGGAGTTTACTATCTCAAACAAAGAAAATGAGTTTATCTTTAGGTGAACTCTCAATGTTCACAATGGATATATATATTCATGTCAACAAGGTGTAAACATTTTAAGTGGGAAGTCTTCTAAATTCAAACATCTTCAACAAAGTGTGCCAATGATAGATTTTTACTTCTAGTGTGAAAGGATGTTGGGGATGGATTTATAGTTTCATCTTTACCCTAGATCAATAAAAAAAAATAGTAGTTGTTAAAAAACAAGCAATCCCAACACAAAGGATTCTCAATCATTTCACTAATAGACATTGTTAAGGGCTAATGGGTGGAAACGCTAAAACTAACATGAACACCAAAAGACCACGTGTAAAACATCGTCAAACATACCTTTGATTAAAAAAAATTAAAAAACCAACTCAAGAAACATAAATAGAATGTCTCGTTGTACCACTCTAGAAATCGATGATAATGATAGACGTGCAATTTACCACAGACTTGCAATACGCCACGTCATGGAAAAGCTATACACACTTGTAATACGCCACGTCATGGCACAACCATGTGACACAACATTATTGAAAAAACAATACAGGACATCTTTATTTCTTCATAAAATTCCATGATCTCTTACATGATACTACAGGGCATCTTTATTTCTTCATAAAATTTCATGGTCTCTTACATGATACTAGTGGCCATCATTTACACTGGGAATTTAAAAAATATATTCTAAATTCAAGCTGAATGAGGGAGCTTAAGGAGATTAGATGGCTTGCATGCCCTCCTTTAATGCACTCATTATTGTAATTTTTCAATGTTATTTTCGGAAATGCACAAATGGATATGCATAGATTTTCAAAGGAAATTCACAAATTTGTATTAGAATTTTTGCGATTCTAAAATTTTTGTGGTTAATATTTTTGTGTTATTTTTTAATAGAAATATTTAAGAATAATTTTTTTGTGGTTAATATTTTTGTGTTATTTTTTAATAGAAATATTTAAGAATAAAATTTTTGTGGTTAATATTTTTGTGTTATTTTTTAATAGAAATATTTAAGAATGGTGTTTTCCTTTGTTAAAATCAAGAAAGAGATATAGTAGTGAAATAAGGACTTAAAAAAAATTAAAAATTAAACAATATGTCAATAAAGATATAGTGAAATAAGGACGTAAAAAAGAATTAAGAATTAAACAATATGTCAATATTTGATTTAAAGAGAAAATTGATTCTAATTTGTAAACTCTTGAAAATTGATTCTAATTTGTAAACTCTTGAAGAGGATTAAATTCTTGTGGATTTGCAATAAGGTAAAACCCTAAATACAAATACATTGTTTCATTATGCAAAGAGATTTAAATCACGGTAAAATTATGGTTCTCCTTAAAATTTATATTGGATTCTTTATGACATGAAAAAGGTGCATTTCTTAAAATTTATATGGGATTCTTGTCATATTTATGACATGAAAAAGGTACATTCACTACAAGATTAACTTACACCATCATCAAATTTATAAATGTATGATAAAATATTTCATAAATTTAACATAAATAAAAAATAAACAAGATGAGAATACATAATTATTTGATTAAATCTCACATTTTTTTTTGGGTAATACCAACATAGACTCATCTTAACTTCTACGTTGAAAGGGATCAAATTTCTCTAGGTGCAAACCCTTCCTTTTGCACTCTAAAAAGGGTTAGAGCCCACATATACAAATTTCATTTACTTAATTTTTTTTATTATTATTTAAGAGTGACACGTGTCAGCTCCATGTTGAATTTAGGCAGGGAATCACACATAATTTAGGCAAGGAATCACACATCCACCTAACACTGGGCAGTAAAATGCACCTCTAGGTGCAACAAGATGAGGCAAAATTGTATCAACCCTTTATCAAATAGTCTCTAAGTAAGCCTATTCAAAAATATTCCTAACACAATTTGATCCCTAAAATACATCTTAGAACCTTTCTTGGTAATATGTATATAGGGGAACCTAATGGAATTGTTAAAGGTTAAGATTGTCACAGATGAAGAGGCTAGAGCAAAGAATGCAGCTAGGTGAAATAGTGGAGGCAATGGGAAATGATGGGAGGAGGTGGGGAGGACTTGTGGGGAGCCTAGCACCTATTAAACTTGACTTCAAAATTTTATATGGAGGGGCATTTGCGATGTCATCATCATTTTCAATTATGATGGGTGGGAGGAAAAGGGTTAATGGGAAAGAACCCATTAAGGGGATGAAGGAGGGTGAGGGATATGTCCCATTCACAAGTTGAATGTATTTGATAACCCATCTTGTAAGGAATTGAGATGCGTTGAACTTGTGATTGGCACATATCCTTACCAAAAAGGAAATTGCAAGGGTGGGGACAATGGGAGATAGTCTAACAAAGATGTTAAAGGTAGTTGGGGTGAACATACATACCATAGAATTTAAACACTTTTAGAAATGACACTAATTGTATAGAAGGGAGGGGGAAGAAAAGGGGTTAATCATTAATGTAAATAGGTGGTGATGAGTTCATGTTAGTGGAGAATTAAATCATGATGTGTGGAATGATGAGGATCACTAGATTGTTGAGAGGAAAAATATTGTCCATAGAAGAACAAAAATGGATGTGGATAAAGAATAATGTTAAACAAAGTGTCATGAATGTTATTACAACAAGTTTATCGATTCAATTAGATATATGATTGAGTTTTATGTATAATGATATGAGATCACAAAATGATAAGACACCTTGTAATAAAGGAAGGGATATGCTTCAAGCACAAGTTGTGTGTATCCTAAACTTTTTCAAATGTCTTAATGTATACTATAGAATATATGTCTTCACATAAATTATATCGCCTTTATTAATCAATGCATATTGATTACCGAGAGCAATTGTACTCAATGATAGTTGAGCTCATGGGCAACTACGAATGGGTAAGAAACCTGTTACGGTCAAAACCCTAAAAATCCTAATTCCTCTTCCTATAAATGTATTGTTGTTCTAGTATAAAAGATTAGTCATTCTCACGTTATTTTTATCCTAATGATTGTTAGGTTTCTGGAAACTAAAAATATGTCACTCGGGCTCTTTATTCATATTCTCTGCAAAATCCAGTGCTACACAGTGTACAATTCTCCCTCCATTACACACGATCTCCACAGATCGCAAAAGTTTTCACAACACTGAAATTTTTTCACTCGTCCACTATTAGACTATCTAAAAAGGCTAACTCACTACTCGCCAACAACAACCTTTACAGTCCTAATACATTCTACTTACACAAAACTGGGACAATGCCCTTACAAAAACCCTAACCCTGAGAGGATTAGGTTTATCCACTTTCTCCTTGATTTAATCTCGACTGGTCCTCGATCCAATTGTTGCTCCAAGTCGGTGCTTGTCCACTTTCCAACTACTCCACAATAGTTTGTCCACTTTCTAATTTCTTTTCTCAGTGCTTCTTTTTCCTCTTTTTACGGTGGTGTTTTTTCCTCTTTTTCCAGTGTTGCTTTTCCTCAAATTTTGACGTGCTCCCCTATTTTATGGTGCTACATTAATTCCTTAAAAATCTCATCGATTCTTCCCAAAATTGGCCTTTGCCAACAAGCCCCCAATAATGACAATGTGACTTGTCTCGAATCACTCACGGACTCCAACATATTTTTCTGCCTGTGTGAGTGCTTCGTACATCTCTGTTATCCGTTGGCATTGCTCTTGAGCCTGGCTACTCTTATCTGTCATGGATTCTACCACCTACATGGTGAATGGACGTCTTAATATCTATCCCCCCTCCAAGACTATATGATCTATGCTCAATTTCGTTGTATCGATCTCCATGACCAACTTCTCCGCCTTATCCCGCAAGGGCTCCAACTGAGCCTGTCTTGCAATCTTCTGTGCCTGCACCGCTTTTTCTTCTTCGTGTAGGCTCTTCATTTCTACGAAAATATTTATCTTCTCTGGCAGTGACATTGTCTTTTTTCGCTACTTTACATCTTCCATTGCTTCATGTAGTTTGTCTTCCTTCCCTTGCATCTCTTGTAGGTTCCAATCCTCTAAGAGATGTGTCCACAACTGGGTGCTCCTTTCCAACAGTTTTTTCATTCTATGTATATTTTGCATGATGTTCTTTGTAGATGTTGTTACATCCTACTCTCTTTCCACTCTGAATTCTAAAGGAGTAGTAGGTACTGCATGCTACCTTAGCTCATTAATTTGGTCTTTATACTTCTCCAAAGCCTGCGCTATTTTCCTCATCTTCTCTTCCAAAGATGCTCCCTCTAATTCTACGATGTCTGAGATGGATTGAAATACTACATTTATCTCTTTCTCCATATCGTCCAATTTTTTATGCACTATATTCTTCACTTGTTCTTCTTGGCTAACTGCCTCCTTCATTGAGGTCTTCTCTTCTTGTGCCAACTGTAAGTTCATCACATCAAAACATTCTCTAGACTGAATATATTGTGCAACACTAACCTGTAATTTATACAGTGCCTTTGTTGTAATCTTGGGAAAATCCAAGTCTAATGTCTCAATGTATTTTAGGGGATTTTGTACTGTCTCCTCATCAATGAACAACATCTCAGGTGTTATGATGAAATTTACACTCCCCTGCGTCATGATCTACACTGTCTCTCTAGAAGTTGTTCCTTCTCTAGTGTGCATTGGTTTATCTTTCTGTTGTTTCTCTGCCATGATCTTCAACTCCTCCAATGCAGTTTTCATTTCCCGTATCTACTCCAGAATTGACACCCTATGATTCTTATCATTCTCCCATACTTCTGACAGACGATCTTTGACCATTGTGGCTATCATCTCCACATCATCTGCTATTAGTGATGTTTGCATTGGAGTTATGTGGGCCTTCACCTTCTTTCCGGATCAACTTGCTTTCTTCCCCGTTCTCTTCTTTTGGGCATGTGATGGCTCGGATGCCTCTAGAATTTGTGTATCCATGTCTGTATCCTACCCAATTTCTTCCTCCACAGGTTTCTCCTGTGTCTATGTTCTTATTTCTTCTACTCACACCTTCTCTATTGTACTTATTGGTGTCTTCTTTGTGCACGGTGGGTTCCTTGTAGAACCATGTTTTGATTTCTTATGTGTCCTAGTTTTCTTCTGTATAGGGCTGCTTATCCCCACTAGACCTTGTGTCATCTTCTTCTTCTTACTAGCACCATTACTGTATGTCTGTTGCATGGAGATTTTTCTACACTACGTTTGTGTTTGTACTGTTGGCACTATTTTTGGGATCATTGGCACTTTCCACTCCTCAAACCACTCCTTGAACTCCATCTAGATGTCTTGCGCCATCTCACAGTAACTCAAATGTAGCCACTCCTTGGTTGGATCCCTCTTTTCGTGTAGCCACATGTTATGGCGTGATGCTTGAAAATTTTCTCTATGTCTAAATTCTTGGACAGTTTCTTGGGAAATCCTCCATGTATCTACTAAACGGTTCTGAATCTCCATCAAGTACAGTTCAAATATGTCACTGTTTATTTTCTTTTCCTTTGGGTCTATTGTGCTTCAAAGCAACGTGTAGTGGGTTGCACCACACTTTCCCGTCCTCTGCAGGAACATATTGTATATTGGTTATTTCCATCCTACCAATGTAATGAGGATGAGTAACCATAAGTAGTGGAACTCATATTCCCAATCCTACGTGTCCTTGCAATCCTCCAAGAGCGGGTTAAGTAGATAAGGGGCCCAACTCATAGAGCTCCCCTTCGCACACTACGATGCAATTTCTACTACTCATGCTGGTACTTCCTCATTTCTACACTTGCACATTAATTTTCAACCTAACAACCTTGTATCAAATATCGTTGCAGGATCGTTGATGTCATTGATCATGATTCTCATGTTACCTCTCTATGTGCCATACTTTTCCTTGATTTCATCGGAGATGGATTTTTCTTTTGTTTTTTCCTCTAAGTACTGCTCTAGATTTTCCCCATCCGTGGGTAGCCCTGTGATTGCTGCAATCAAATCGACATTGATAGGCACCGGCCTATCCATCCATAGATTTCCTCCATGCACCCTTTCTAGGAGTTGCTTCACACATTCATTGATGTGTTTACTGCACCCGAAGTGTGGTATATCCAATAAATTCATTATTCATGTGTTGTAGAGCCCCGAGATCCACTGTGCAGGCTCCAATAGTGGTGTACTTGATGGACCCTCTTCCCTACCCTCCAAATATTTTTGTGGCACGAATAATGGGACTTTCACTGTATTCTACGTCATGATCAGAGTATTTTATGCTACCTAATCCTCCCACTATCTCATCCTCAGCCTTCATTCGCTTGGATATTTTTGGCATCATGATTTACAATTATGCCTGTGTGTGTGATATTCCTTGCGCACTGCTCTCATCTCGCGCCTTCTTCTTCCCATGCGGGGACAACACCCCGACCTATGGTATGGCCCGACACTTTATTTCATTCTCTACTTATGGCTCTAGGCCCTGTTGTGCTAAATCTGTGGCATTTTCTCTCTATTGCGACCCTTTTTCCCCTGGATGTGTCATATTTTGTCCTCTCTGCATCCCCCTCTGGCTGCCCGACCTCCTGTGCTTGGTTTTATTCCTCCTCCACCTGTGTGGTAGTAGGCTCATACTCTAACGTGTGAATATCATCCACATCCATGACTGTGGGCATTTCTTGTGTCCCTATTTGTGTTACCTGAGAACTACTTCTCATGTTTCTATCGGCCTTGCTCGGCACTCCGACTCTTAGTGGCGACATCCTGCATAAATTTGAACTGTTGACCAAAAATCTCCACTCACTGTTATCACTTCACACTCTCTCATGCTCAAATCTCGCTCTTCGTTCTTCTCCTTAGTGAAAAAATTAAAATGACCAAATTTCCCCCCTTTTTTTACTTTATAGTGGGACGAAAAAATGACAGTTGTTCCACACTGACAATTTTCACTTTTTCCTACGCACTCCACTTTCATACTAGTCAACTATTTTCCTTCGTGTAGTGTTTTCAACACTGATTTTTCTGCGGCGCACTTGTTAATGCTAGTAATTATATTACATCACAACCTATAATGTTCTCCTATCTTTTTTTATTTTTGTTACCTTTCTTCTTTTTATTAATTTTTGTATTTTTCTTCTAACATATACTATATACAATATGTACAAGCATACCTCCTCTTTGTATTTTTACCTTAGGTTGTTAGGTCGAATGTCTTGATATAGTTTCAGTCGATTTCCATTCACTATTCCTCCGAGATTCTTCCCTGCAAGATCTTTCATTTGCATAACACCTCCATTTGTGATAGCCTCTACCTCATAAGGCCCTAACCAATGCATTTTGAACTTCTAAGGGTGTTGGAGATACCTACTGTCATAGAGGAGAACTAGATATCCTTCCTTAAATATTTTCTTCTTTATGTTCTTATCATGCCAAGATTTGTCCTTTGCTTTCTGTACTTCCTAGTGAAATCTTGCTAAAATTCTATCTTCTTCCAGCTCTATCATCTGATCCAATCTTTCCTGCGGAACGCCTCCTTCTTTCATGTTGGTGATTGTTGCAATGCACAGACTAGGTACTAGGTAATCTAATGGAACCATTGCTTCCTGCCCATACACCAGTCTGAATGGTGTTTGTCATATAAGATTATTGCATGTAGTCCTATAAGCCCATAATATTGTTGATACCTTCAAATCCCAATCATCCCTATTCACATTGCAAATCTTTGTCAGTGCATTCTCTAGAATCTTGTTAAAAGCTTCTACTGTACCATTTTCCTAAGGATGGTAAGGTGTTCTCTTCTGATGATATATCTCAAATTCTTCTGTCATAGCTCTGATTGTATTTTTAATAAAATGAGTTCCTTGATCACTCAACAAAATTCTAGGACATCCAAATCTGGTCACCACATTCTCAAAGAGAAATCGCGTTGTAGTTTCTGCACTACAATCCTTCACTAGGGATGCTTCTGCCCATCTGGTTAAATATTATGTCACATTGATGATGTATCTATCTCATGATCTCCTTGTTGGTGGATTAATCGGTACAATGAAATCCACAACCCATTTATCAAATACCTGTAACGTTACTTGAGGCATAAATTCCATTTCATCCCTTCTGGATGGTTTCCCCACCCTCTGAGAGACATCACAGGTCTGCCAATATTTCTTTGCGTCCTTATGTACTATAGACCACCATAATCCTGCGTGCAACACCTTCTATGTTGTAGGATTTCCTACATAGTTACCTCCAACTATCCATTCATGTGCTTCTGCTAGCACCATGGAGCATTCATTCTCCATCACACATCTTCTTATAATTCCATCTACACTTAACTTGTATAAATGACTTGCAATCAGTTCATAGTCTGTAGCACGCACTACCAATTATTTTTTCTGTGGGATAGTAAATTCCTTGGGAGCCATTCTTGTGCTAAAAAAGACAACAATGTCAACAAAATAATCATTGACAATATGAACAGAAACTAAGTTAGCATCAGGAAAATTCTCCTCCAAGTTCTTTGGCTCCTCTCCATTAGTAATTCTTGATAAATGATCTGGTCCTACATTGAGCTTCCCTAGTTTTACTATGATTTCAAAATCATATTCCTCAACACAATAAAAACCATCTATATATCCTTCCCCCAATACTAGCTTATTAACTAGGTACTTCAAAGAAAAATGATCTGTAAACATCTTAAAATGTTGACCCAATAAATAACTTCTAAATTTTTCTAGGGCATATACCATAGCCAGACCTTCCCTTTCTGTAGTATTATAGTTATTCTCAGACTTAGATAACTTTTTACTAGAAAAATATATTGGGTGATCAATGTCTCCTTCACCTAGTTGTGCCAAAACTGCAATGGAACCATTGTTGGTTTACTATGGGCTAACCTAGGTTCTAACTACAATATTACCAACAAACCCTTATACCATCAACTCTTCTGGATACCAGAAGTAAACACAACGCATGGGGTGCACTATGCTATCTCAACCAATATGGATTCTTTGGGTGGCCGCAGGACTCAAATGTCTGCAACAAGGGGATGAGATGTGTTTCTCTCAGAGGAATTTAACCTACTCATTGTTAACCTTAAAATCCTCATTAGAACTTACTCTAGACCACTGTCACTACTATTCTAATATAATTTTATTAATCATTCTAGCCACATTTGATCATAAACAAGTATTCATCTACTGTAAAACCAGATTCTAATCCATTTACTAACTATAACATTCCTTTACTTAGTGTTGTTTTGCATGTTATATTAGCTTATTCCTACTGCGCAATGTTCATTCCTTTAAAAAGCAACATATTCATCATAAAAAATCAATAAATTAAATGCAATCATAAACACTGCATACAGTCACATAAAACATAGATATACCATGGTTCACCCCCCTTGGGGCTACATCCACAAAGATTTTTCACTGGGGTTATGTATTCATATTCTCTGCAAAATCAAGTGTTGCGCACTATACATTTATCCCTCCATTACACACAATCTCCACTGATCGCAAAAGTTCTCACAACACTGAGAAATGTTCACTCTTGCACTATCAGATTGTCTAAAAAGGCTAATTCACTACTCACCAACAACAACCTTTATAGTCCTAATACATTTTACTTATACAAAATTGGGACAATGCCCTTACAAAAACCCTAACCCTAAGCGGATTAGGTTTGTCCACTTTATCCTTGACTTAATCTCGGCTGGTCCTCAATCCAACCGTTTCTCCAAGTCAAATCTTGTCTAATTTCCAACTACTCCACAACAGTTTGTCCACTTTCTAACTGCTTTTCTCGGCGCTGTTTTTTCCTCTTTTTCTGGCATTGTTTTTTCCTCTTTTTTCGACGCTTCTTTTCCTCTAATTCTGGGGTGGTTCCCTATTTTTCGGTGCTTCTTTAATTCCTTCAAAACTTCTTCAATTCTTCCCAAACTTGGCCTATGACAACAACATATTTATCAGAAGAAAAATAAAATATATTGGTCAATCTTTCCACTCCACATAGGAAAATACTCTCTATTGAACAAACAACATGCTGAGAAAGAGGCCAAAAGTCTAGGAGAGATATGTTTGTGTGCTGCAAAAAAGAAAGGACACGATCCTCAAAATTTGGTATATGACCACATAGGGGTTGTCAAGTTAGCACAACAAATTTTCCATGAGGTTAATTTCATAGAGGATCTCTTTTGAAGAGCCCTGTATTTTGAGGAAGTGTTAGAAAGGCCTCTGAATGAACCAAATAAAGAAAAAAATTAGAAAGAAGAAGATGAAGACAAGTTTTGTGTAGATTTTAACCTTGTACAATTATTTAATGAAAACATATTTTTAATAAAAGAACAAAAAATATACAATGGAAAATACACAAATTACACAAAGATTTTTCCCCTGGAAACCCTAACCGGGAAAACCAACATATTCTATATTCATTCACATAATAAATTGTTTAAAATAAAATATAGATATAGGATCTGTAGCATCCAAAGCCCTAATTGAATAGCCCATATTATTCAACAACCCTAATTGATTAACTGGAAATATAAAGACAATCAGCGAAAACCATATGCCGAAAAATCGCCCAAAAATCGACGCAAAAACCGCCAATTTGTTTTTCGGGGGTGATTCCCCCAAATCCCTACATAGAGGGACTCCCACCCGCCTATGACCCCTCAAGAAATGGGGTGCTCCATCCCCCTCTTACTCCCTGCACGCCCAACATAATGTAAAGACTATTTCTAACCATGCAAAGAATATAACACATACCCAACATTCTCCCACTTGTTGTTTTCTTTGTATACAAGGGGTTACAAGGTTACGTAGTCAACAATTCAAGGAAAAAATGCCCATACATCCTCTACACCAAGAGAACTTATCAGTTTTCACATATTTTTTAATGAATCTGCAACATTCTTCAAAGTGTCCACCTTTTTCAACAACGCCTTCTTTTCTTCAACCATATCTCTTACAATATGATATTGAACATCAATATGCTTTGTCTTTGAATGATAACTTGGGTTCTTCGCTAGAAAATTTGCACTCTGAATGTCACAATCTCTCCGTACAGCTTGTTGTACCAACCCAATACCTGAACACAATATTTGTAATGACATTTCTTCCTTGCTTTCATGAGTTGTTGCCATGTATTCAGATTTTGTAGTTGAAAGTGCCACTACAGACTATCTTTTGCTCATCCAAGTGATTTCTCCTCCAAATAGTTTAAACACATACCTACTTATAGATATTCTACGATCCATATCTCCATCCCAATCTTTATCAACAAATCCATGTGCCCAACACTCTGTCCAAACATGGTCTTCCTTGGTAGCACAATCCATAACTAGTAGTTCCACGCAAATACTTGAAAAATCTCTTTATTGTTGTCCAATGCTTCTTACCTAGTTTTGACATATACCTTCTTAAAACTCCCATTGAATTTGCAATGTTTGGTCTATTACAAACCACTGCATACATGAAACTGCCAACCACACTTGCATATGGAACAAAAGACATGTCCTCCTCCTCTTCATGTGTGTTTGGATACTAATCCAAAGATAACTTTACATCTACAAGAATAGGGACCCTGACTGGTTTACATTCCTACATATTAAACCTTTGTAATATTGTCTCAACATAGTTTCTCTGATTTATCTAGAGTTTCCTATTTTCCTCATCCCTTTTAATTTCCATGCCCAAAATGAATTTTGCAAATGAATTTTGCAGCACCAAGATTCTTCATGTCAAATTTAGAGGACAATTGAGTTTTCACATCTTGGATAATCTCATTTTTGTTCCTACCAACAACAGGTCATCCACATACAAGACCAAATAAATCAAATGATCGCCAATTAATTTGAAATACACATTGTAATGTCCCCAAGGCCGAGCCCTTTATAAACCTGATGTATGAAACAAATTGTACATATGTGTTATAGGCTGGTGAGCCGAGTTCCTATAAGCTGTAGGCTTATGTGTTTGTTAGGCCGAGGAGCCTAAGTGTTAAAGGCCAGGAGCCTGCTGTTGTACTTGTATGTATGCAGAATATTTAATAAAATATAAACACCGCCAGGTGCAGACCGACCACGATGAATGAGTGAAGGGGGACTGAGCGTCCACAGAGTGGCCAAGGGATCAGGAGTTGAAAGGTGGGAAAGGGGCTGAGTGAGGAGCCTAGGGGCTAAGCCTAGGGGGATTAGGCCTGGAATAATATTTTATTATTATTCATAAAAATCCATATGCACATTATTTTATCCTAAGTCCTTTTTGGAAGGACCCGTGAATTCCCAAGTGGTGGGAGGAAGGTGTACGGATGGAATGCATGCAGTTCCCAGGGTGACAAGTGTCAATCCTGGTGCATGCAAATAAAAACCCTGAATTGAGCCGAGAATGATCTCTCACCTCCATTCTGAACCGAACCTCTATGCATGGAACTCGTACGATCTCTGTCGAATATTCGGATGGATCTCTGAAACCGTTAGCTGTGTTTTGCCTAAGGAAAACCGGGTAATACCCTGTCCAGAGCTATGAGTCGGGGTCTGTTCTAGTCAATCCGGAAACGTATTCCTGAACCAGAATTCCCTGTGCTGGACGTGAGTGGAAGCATCCTGCGAGTGTAGGGGAAAATGAGCTAGCCCTGTGCGTGAAGCCTGCTCCGAAAATCATCCTGTGAGATCATCCTGTGACT
This sequence comes from Picea engelmannii, assembly GCA_009831015.1. Taxonomy (NCBI): domain Eukaryota; kingdom Viridiplantae; phylum Streptophyta; class Pinopsida; order Pinales; family Pinaceae; genus Picea; species Picea engelmannii. Next base: position 227,903 of record ML776745.1, on the reverse strand, counting down.
GCTGAACCAGTTCTTGGGAAGCATGTGTCTGTTTTCCCTGTGTTTGTCGTGGCACGCAGTGCTGGTCTGCGCATGGCATACTGGCCAGAGTAAGCCATTGTTGAGCTTGTGTATGACCCCTCTCCAGGTGAGGGAGGTGGTTGATGTTGGAAGAGGCAGGTTGTCA
>ML776745.1:178408-227637 GCA_009831015.1 Picea engelmannii | reverse complement strand
TAATGATGAATGCTATGGAACATTTAATTATAGCAGTACCCATATATTTTACTCTGAGTTGTTAAGTGTGTTTAATTCTGGTTAAATGCATTTGTTTTTAAATCCATGTAATGAATGTTTAACCGAGGGGTTTGGGTGAACCTGGGAAGTGAATTGGTACACTACAAATTGGTATCAGAGCAATTGGTACACTACACACATAGTGATCCTCTTTGCTTCTTGTGAAGCCAAGTCACAACATATAAGTATCAAATTTTTTATACCACATCCTTGGTGATTATTTTAAACAATAGAGGGACTTTTTCATCTACCAAATCCTTCCTTCCCTTCCCAACAAAGCCTTTTGGAATCTTCATGTATATTTCTTCTTCTAGATCCCCATGTAGGAATTTTTCCTTCACATTCATATTTTCTACTTCAAAATCAAATGTAGCAGCAACAGATAAAAAAAATATAATAGAGGTTAACATGGCAACAGGAGAAAAAATATCACCAAAATCAAATCCCTCAACCTGGGAATAACCCTTTTCTACTAACCGATATTTATGTTTCTCCACTTTGCCTTCTGCATTCAAATTATTTTTAAATACCCATTTACTACCAATGGAATTTCTTCCAGTCTACAAATCCACTAGATACCAAGCCTCATTCTTATCCAAGGCTTCCATTTCTTCAACCATGATATTTTTCTAGAGTTTTCCATCCTTTGAATCCAATGCCTCCCTAACATTTCTACGATCGTCATCAATAATATACAAAGAAAAAATTGAATGGAAATTAGGTGGAGTATACCTTTCTAGTCACTTTTTTCTCTAACTGATCTCTTCAATACTAGAGTATGAGGATCTTCTTCTTCTAATTCATGTTCTTCTGGAGAGTCTTATTCATTATCCTTTAACTCAAATTATTTCTTCTCTGGTTCTTCCCTACTTGGTAGGACTTCTTGTTTGAAAAAATCTTTCATATCTCTAAATACCACATATCGACTATACACTTGACCTTCTTATTTTTTGGGTTCCAAACCTTATAACCTTTGAGACCATATTTATACCCAATAAAGATACACTTTTCAACCTTCTTATCTAGCTTACTCCTTTTTTTTTATTTGGAACATGAACATAGTCCTCACATACAAATACCTTGAGATGTGTGAGAGAAGGTTTCTTACCAGTCCATACCTTGTGTGGAGTCTTTTCATTCAGTGTTGATGAGGGTGATCTATTGACCAGGTAACATGCAATACCCACTTCCTCTGCCAAAAATTATTTCCCTAACCTGACACCACTGAGCACACACCTTGCTTTTTCCATCAATGTCACGTTCATCCTTTCTGCAACTCCATTATGTTGAGGTGTATAAGCACTAGTATTCTTCCTTGATATACCACATTTCTTATAGAATTCTTCAAATTCATTCCTGCATAACTCTCCGCCATTATCCTTCCTCAACACCTTAATTATTTTCTCTATTTGATTCTCAACAAGATCCTTAAAATATTTAAACTCATCAAAGACTTTAGATATCTTCCTAAGGAAACATATCCAAGTATTCGTCGAGAAGTCATCTATAAATGAGACATAATACACTTGTTTTCCCAATGATGGAACCAACACAGGTCCAAACACATCATTGTGCACTAGATGTAAAATTCCTTCTTCCCTCATTGCACCAGAAGGGAATGTTACCCAATTATACTTCCCATATACACAATGTTCATAGAAATAAAAATCTAGAGAGTATTTATATATACCTTCAACCATACCTTTACCATGCAGTAGTTGAAGACCCTTCTCTCCAATATTCCCCAGTCTTTGATTCCACAACATAACCTTTTCTCGAGAGACTGTAGGAGTTTTTTCTTCTTCAACTCAAATATCAGGAACAATGGAACCATTGCACCAATCACTAATAGTGCTTCCTTGTATCTTATACAAAGTTCCAATCTAAACTCCCTTAAGCAACACCATTTATCCTCGAACCATCCTACATGTTTCTTTTTCAAATATTGTTTTTACCCTTGCATCGTCCATTTTGCTTACAAAAATCAAATTTCTAGCCAATCCTGGGATGTGCAGAACACTAGGAAGTGTTCTAATCCTTCCATCTATGATCCTGAACTTGAATCTTCCTCATCCTATGATTTTGGTTGTCGATTCATCACCTAGGAAAACATTACCTCCATCATACCTTTCATATTCACAGAACCACTCCCTATGGGGAGTCATATGAAAGGATTCACCTGATTCAACTAACCATGCCTCATGATATACATGTGTTCTTGAAGAATCCAAGTACACAACCCATCCTTCTTCCTTGGAGGTATTTTCTTCTGTAGAGGGAGCACCTTCAAATCCCTTTACTCTCTCAAAGTTTTTGGATGTACATTTCTTCATGAAGTGCACTTCTTTTCCACATCTCCAACATAACCTTTACAAACTTTTTGAGAGATTTAGATATACCCTTAGATTTAGATATCCCACTTGAGGACTTAGATCTATTTCTTTCTTGGGAGAATCCTCTAAAAAATAATGCATTTGTGATCTGTCTAATTGATCAACTGACCTTGGTGTGTACTTAACTTTTTTCTCTCAGCTCATACTATTTTTTTGATCTCCTAGTAGAGATGTTTTTGGTATTATGAATATCATACTTTGGTTCACAATAACTCTTTCCTAACTCAATAGAAGGAGATATAAGCTAGTCATTTTAGGATGAAACATAGTTGATTTTTCTTCCACGTTTTCAACAAACAAGCACATGGAAGTTTTCTTATGTGTCTTTTCTATATAACCTATTAGAGCCTTAATTGTAGTGGTAGGTATTATATCATCAAATTTAGGTAGTTGGTCATTAATATAATGGGATAATGTGACATGGAGGGGTTTCACCTTGAACACTTTAAATTTTGAATTTCCATATACTACTAGGGTGTCATAAAAGAGATCTAGTTTATGGTGAAGTAACATTGGCCCAAGATGTGTGCTCAAATATAGAATGCTACAATTGGTAGCATAAAGTGGCTCTACCATTTTCTTGTGGTATCTTTCTTGTGATAAGAGCTTGTAACATTTTTGGACTAGTGAGATCTTGCACATCTAAAATCAAATTCAAATCAATATCTTGCAAAATTCAATGCATAATTATTAAAATGCACATTCAAAGTAATAATAAATTCAATCATATAATCAAAATATAAATAAAATCGAAACTTACTTCAAATGGTAAGGGAGAAATTAATGAACTTGGAAAGATATTGGATGAGTTGGAATATATCTTAGGTAAGGGACCATAACCATCCTATTGAATCAATAAGGACTATCATCATCCTTTTCTTGCACTTTCTTCGTACAATTCTATCTCTTTTAACCCATCCTCTTCATCAGGAAAGGGGCCATACCCTCTCCTATTGAATTGGTAAGGACTATTATCATCCTTTCCTTATATTTCCTTTATACAATTCTCTTTCTTTTATCCTTCCCTCTCATCAGGTAAGGGGACACACCCTTCCTATTGGATTGGTAAGGACTATTATTATCATTTTCTTATATTTCCTTTGTACAATTCTCTTTCTTTTATCCATCCTCTTCATTAGGCAAGGGGCCATACCCTTCCTATTGAACTGGCACTATACAGAATTTGCCATATGATATTATCACTTTTTTTCCATACATTTGATCCAAACACATAATCAACATGTGTTTACATTCTTAAAACAAGTTTGGGAAGCATATAACATTATAACTTCACATCTAAGGTCTATTTTAAGTAACTAGTGTGTCTAATTCACATTAGAGGCACTGATGCATATGTATACCCTAAATGAATTGATGCACAAAATTATGATATGCATTGGAAATAAACATTTGCAAAGGAAAACCTATGCAAAGTATAATTGTGAAGGTAAACATTTGACCCAAACAAATAATCAACATGTGTCTACATTCTTAAAACAAGTTTGGAAAACATATAACATTATAGCTTCACATTTAAGGTCTCTTTTAAGTAACTAGTGTTGATAATTCACATTTAAGGCAGTGGTGCATGTGTATATCCTAAATAAAATGGTGCACAAAATTATGATATGCATTGCCAATAAACCTTTGCAAAGGAAAACCTCTACAAAGTGTAATTGCAGAGGTTTGAGATGATATTTTCATTGTAAACTATTTATATGGCATGTTTAAGTAAACATAGCACATCAGTGTGCTTAAGTATATAAGTACCACCGTGATTCGAATATATATATAATGCATTGAAATACCAAGAACAAAATTTAAGCGGAAATTTCATTTTGTGAAGTTACGTTTATAAAAAACAACCCTAGTGCATATTCCATTCTTTTTCCAAATGTAAAAGTGAGATTTTCTAGGGAATTTTTTTGAGTGGAAATATTTTTCTGAAGAAATAAATTTGAAAAGGATCATTGTATCTCACATCCAAATCTATCGAAGACAAATTAAAGGTATGTAACTCTATTTTATTCATTTCAAATTTACTCTTAATTGATTAAAAAAATTCTATACCTATTTCATTTATTGCATAGAGTATTTATTGTGCATTTTCAAGAAAATAAAAGGGTTTTATAGTTATTTGTAAGAATACAGACCCTAGTATTTTTGTTTATTCATTTTCATTTTATGTCACTGCAAATTCTAGCATTAGTATTCTTGTTTATTCATTTTCATTTTATGTCGCTGTAAACTCTAGTATTGGAGGTTTATTCTCTCTATTATTTAGCGATGAGAATTTTTATAGGTAATCAATATTCAATTTTCTTTCTATATTTGTATATGAAGATTTGGGAATTTGTTGGATTGAGACTATTCATTACATTGGACCCCAAACTTTGTCACTGTCATTAGAAAAAAATGATTTCATGGTTCATGGTGTGCATTGTTTTGTAACAATGCATCAATGATGTATCAATGCATTTATACATTGTACAGTAACAATGTACCAGTACATTTTTATTTAAAGCACATTATTTGGCACAACCTTTTAAAAAAATTACCAATTTTAGCAATGCACAATATATGATAATGATGCACAAATGAGAAATGCTACATTAAGACTATTTTGGCGATATTTGTTATTAAGAAAACATGGTTGATTTTACCAATGCACATTGTATAGTGAATATGCACTAACACATGCTTTTGTATTCAGTGCATCTATGTGTTTACTATATTATATGCACAACATAAATCGAATATAGTTTTAGCCTAAAATTCATTAATTTAATTGTAAAACATATTTCTATAGTTTTATATTTTATTATGTGTGGATTTTATTGATATAAATTGGCTAATAGAAGATTAGAAAAAATATATAGTGTTTACTATATTGTATGCACAACATAAATCGAATATAGTTTTAACTTAAAATTCATTAATTTAATTGTAAAACATATTTCTATAGTTTTGTATTTTATTATGTGTGGATTTTATTGATATAAATTGGCTAATAAAAGATTAGAAAAAATATATAGCAAAACAAGGGAAACACATCTTAGAAAGAGAACATGGAAAGTTCTTTTAATTTTTAATATAAAAATAATATATATTAATTATATGTAGATTTAAATGATGTGTATTAAATATTCCATATCATAAGAGAAAAAAGACAAAAAAAAATTGATGAAACTCCAAAAGATTGTTTAGAAATTGAGTGGAAAAGAACATAAAAGATTTATGAAAATGTTGCAAAGAGAGGAATTATATGGATGAAAATGTTTATGCATTTTTATTTTACCTTTTAATATAAATGTACTTCTTAGCAATAATTGTTGACCTGTTTCAAACATTCAATTTCACATTTGTTGAATGTTGTGTAGACCAATAGTGAGGGAATTAAAGTTCATTTTTAGAAGATATAAATTATGAAGGATGTAAATAATGATGAATTGGTCCTAAGTTCACCTATATTGGTGACAAAATTTAATGTTAGGAAGGGGGGATATTTTATAAAACTATGAGGGATATAGTGGAAAGAACGTATATAAATTATTTTCATTTATGATATAGTAATCAATCCAATCAATCCAATAAGAAATTTATACAAAAACCACAATAAGTATTTCCATACCAATGGTTAATGAGGCTTATGAAACTTATAATAGAAAAAAACATACACTGATATTTTTTCTATATTTAATTTGATATAAATATTAATTGATTTTTTATTGTGTTTTTCATTTCTCGTCAACATTGATAAAATTCCAATGGATGATCAACATGATATCCAAAACATGTGAGTAGGGATGTCAAAATAAGTGTATAAGGAGAGCTCAAATAAATGAACATAATTGCATTGCAAGAGGAATCATCCCAACAACAACATGCATCAAACATATATATTCATTGGTTTTTTTTCTTCAATAAATATTTTAATTTTCACATGGAATATTAATTTTCAAGTGTTTTATTATTGTAGAAAACAAAACAAAATGGAACCCATTAAACACATAGGATTGGACAACAAGGAAGAAAACAGTTGATCACAAAGTTTGTGAGTTATTAATACACTTTCCTTAAGATTTCATTGTTTGTTGTGATGTATATATTTTAAATCTCACATAAAAAAAGGTATGGAGTGAAGCCAATAGAAGATACCTTGAGAAACAACATGAACTGTGGTTTCAAAATAATGTGTATTATTTATGAAACGCTCATTGCTATGCTATGATCTTTGATTTATGTAATCATGCATATTATATTATAAATGTTAACATACTCATTACACTTTATTTTTACATTTGTAGATGGAACATGAAGAGGTGTAATGTTAAAACAACTGAGTCAATAAAACATTCCAAACAATCCAAGTACAATATCCCATGAAAGTGATAGGAAATGAGACATGATAACAACTTGATCAATGAAATTTGTTCCAACAATGAATTATGATCATTTAAATTGAATGTTAAAAGTTGTATATATTGGAATGTTTGTCCATGAAAGTAAGACATGTTGTTTGACAATGGACACATTGCCCCAATTGGATGACAACATCTTACCAATAATTGTAATAATTATTTATTAACATTTTGAATAGTGTAGGCCTTTATGTTTTCTCATTTTGTATAATGAAGGGTGTCTTATTCCTGTATAATAAAATGTATTTATTATTTTATTTCATCATGCAGTTTCACAAAATGTTATGTTGCTAACTAAATATACAGATGATTTACATTGTTACAATGAACAAAGGTGTAATCACTTGGTATATTTTTTAAATTACACATCACATTATATTTATATTGTTTAATTACAAAACACATTAATGGATAGAATGGGCTTCATCTCATAAATAATAAAAAGAAACCATTGACCTACCAAAGGATTATGAGAAAACAAAAAGTTGTGTTTGAGATTAATTCTAATACATGTAAGCTTTAATCTCTTTATTTTCAATTGGATTATGGGATTTGTCACTTCATGAACTGTTCATTGTTTATTAATGGGAAACTTTGTAATTTCTTAATCTAAATAGAGGTTTAAGACAAGGATGTCCTTTGAAACCATCTTCTTTTTATAAATGATATTTTATTTTTTTTAAATGGATTTGAGAGGGAAACTAGAAAAGTCAAAGAGCTATAATTTTTTATGTGTAGCTACTGGGATGGAGGTTAATGCTAAAAAACCTACATATGTTTTCAATGGATTGAGGGAAGGAGTTGTATAAATACTATTTTTATTGTTTCCATTTAGAGCAATTGAACTACATGAAGGATTCAAGTAACTAGGTTTTATTCATAATCTTGATAGGTATCGTAAAAGAAATTGGGGTTAAATGATTGAAAGAAATGAGGCTATATTTTTTCATTGGTGCAACAAATGGATATGAATTTAAATGGGATGAAGGTTAACCTTAGATAATTCTATTTCAGATGTAATTCTAGTGTATTGGCATTTACTTTATTTCATTAGTAAATGTGTTTGGGAATGATTTAGGAAAGTGCGATTCAATTTCTTATGGGGAGGTAGGTATGATACTCCCGGGATTCCCATGAATAAATGGTTATATATAGATAAGAGAAAGGATATGGGTGTATGGGACTAAAACACATTTATTTATTCAGAAAGTTTTTAGTTGAATGGAATTCATTAACTAAATATAGTCCATTGAAAAAAGTGATAGAACAAAAGTATATAGTTTCAAGTTTTTTTTTGGACTAGATCATAAATACCAAGAGGAGCATAATAAATGTACCAAATTAGTGGAAGGATATAGTATTATCCTTTCCTATAATTGCAAATTATTTATCCTAGAGGGTAGGAAATGGAAAACATGTTAGATTGGGTTTTGATCCTGCCTTAGGTTATGGGAATGTGTCTTTACTCCCACTAGATGACTTATTCCAATTACGAGGTGAAGGTTTGTGTTATTTAAATGAACTGGAGGATGATGACACAACTTTTATATGATCTCAAGGATGGATAATAGGATATCCATTCCCGAAGGGTGAAATATAAACTACGTATAGAGCAATGATTATTAGTATTGTGAAAGAAGAGGTTTGGTGATGGTAAAAAATCTAGAAAGTAAAAGCTCTTTACAAAAAAAATTATGGATAACCCTTTAAATATGTCTAGGATATGATTAAAAAAAGGGGGAAAAGTGGTCCAAGTATTTTTTATTTATGCAATGGAGAAAAGAAGACATCACACTAGTTGTGCAATGTCCTTATCATGTTAAATATGGAAGGGTGTGAAGAAGTTGACTAGTCTCACAAATTCATGGAGTTTTATATCAATTGAACAATGTTTGAGAAATTGTTTTAAGAAAAAGGAGTTGAAATCCTATGGATAATTAACTTGTGTAGTATTTTAGGGAATGTGGCTTTCTCAAAATGGAAAATTATTTAATGATAAATAGAAGCCAACATTTTTGCAGTGACAGAGGTATATTATTCCTCTTAGAAATACATTTCATCAGGTTCAAATACATTTCATCAGGTTCAAAGCCTTTTTCATTTTGTTGAGATATTAACATTAAGATGTTTCCTAAATTTTTCTATAGATAAAGGGGTTGAAAGGTTTCATGTATATGGGGAATATTTAATTGTTATCAATACACCTAAATACAAAATGTTACTCTCAAACCTTTATAATAGTATTTGAAAAAAGTTTTATGGATTTTTCAAAGTATTTATTTTACAAATATATACATATATAGAATAAAACATAATAGTTGATAAGGTCTAAGACGGACAACATGTTGAATATGGATTCTTGAAGCTAGAGGAACCAATGGATAGTGTTCTCTCTTTCTTCTCACACCTAAAAACATGAAGTCATTTTGAAAGAGTTTCAAGAAAATATAATGTCTTGGTTGAAATTTTATAGAGAAATGTGTGTATAAAGTTTTGGTAACTTGAAAAAACTCTCAAAAAAAGGATAGCAAGTTTTATTTAACTGAAGGAATTATTTTTACTAATTTTATGCATAGAATTGAGTATATATATATTGTATTGAGTATATATATATATATATATATATATATATATATATATATATATGATGAACAAGTGACAAGAGAACTTAAATAATATAATTATCTGTTTAGATATTAATAAAAATTGTTCTTTTTTCTCTTGAAAAAAAAAATAGCTTTGGTCTAATCAACGTAGGAGCCACATTCTAATCAGCAATAGATAGTTCCTCAAGGGGATTGATCAATAAAAGTGTTGTATATTTTAACGATGTTACTATTTATTCCAAAAAAAAATCTAACCATCTACAACACAAACAAATTTTTGAAAGGTGCATGAAGTATGGAATCTCACTCAATCCTAAGAAAAGCATCATTACAGTTATTGAAGGGAAATTTCTTGAGCATTTTATATTAAAATATGACATATTAATGTATTTTGAAAGGAATAATTCCATTACTCAAAGTCCCATGCCTCATAACAAAAGGTATGTGCAATACTTATTCATAAAGATTAATTTTGTGAGAATGTTTGTCTTTGATTTCACTGAAAATTATTAAACCATCACAAAAAAAGGGGTAAAGAAGGGTGCAATTTTTAAATGGCGTCAAACAAAAATAGATGCTTTCAAAAAGATCAAGGTTATTATTATTAATGTTGTTCCAATACTACATAGTGCTAATTTTTTAAAGGAAATTTTGTGTACATTTTCATTATATCACTCTCTTGTTTTTGTGCTCACCTATAAATACACAAAATGTGAGTTTCCAATATCATTCATGATCACAAGTTTACAAGGTGTTGAATTAAACTACCCAAAAATTGAAAAGCAAGCATACATTGTGGTTCGGGATATTAAATGTTTTAGGTATTATATCCTTAAAAGTTACATGAAAGTAATTGTTCCCCACTTAGCTGTGAGATCATTATTTATAATAACCTAGCAAGAGAAGAGGTAATTGGATGAAAACCATTCAAGAGTATGGCCTTGAAATTAACCTACAACCATTGTAGGAGGTTAAGGTATTTGAAAATTGGCTATTGAAGAATACAATATCAATGATGATGACGAGGGCTTGAAAAATGTTGTTTTTCAAATAAAACAATGAAATATTGTCTCCTAGCCAATACTAATTCATGTTACTATGAACAAAAATATTATTTAATCATGGATCAAGTCTTACTTATCTAAATTCAAGAAGAAGATATTTAAGGTTGAATTAAACTTAATATTAGTTTATTAATGGTGTTCTTTCTAGAATAACTAATAACTAAGATGGGTTTTTAGTAAGGTGTTTAGAAACAAATGATGTTGAAAGGGTATTAAAAGATTCACATGATGGACCAACTCATGGGAATTTCTCATCTAAAACCACTTCACATAGGATTTTGAGAGATAGTTATTATTGTTGTACACTTTTCAAATATGCTCACTCATATGTTCAAAAATGAAAAGAATGCCAATTATGCATTAGAAGGGATAAGAAACAATCTATCCCCATATAGCTAGTAACTATCAATACAACTTTTGAGTAATGGGGATTGGATATTATTGGCAATATCAATCAAAATCCTCTAAAAAATACAAGTATAAACTAACACCAATGAACTACTTTACCAGATGGACAAAATCTATTCTTCTAACTCATGTAAATGAAAAAATAGTCATCCAATTTCGGGATTAGCATCTAATCACCATGTTTTGTATTCAATCTTTGTTGGTACATGATAATGCATCATATTTTTCTTTATTAAAGTTGACTAGATTTTCTTTGAAAAAAGGTAATATCATTCACTATTCAAATAATTATTATCCTAAAGGGAATGTGGTAATTCAATCAATCAACAAAAAATTAAATCTATATTCTAAAGAATACGATCATTAACCATCATTATTAGAATCAATATAATTCTCTTTGGGTAGACCAAGTTACACCTAAAATAACCCTCAATACCTCTCCTTATTTCTTAGTTTACAAAAAAAAAAAAAAAATCTCCCTTCAAATATTTTCTTACCTTCATTGCAACTATCTCAATTTCTAGAGGGAATAATTCTTCATCTCCCCGAAGTTGAATTGACACTTTAATTAGGTTAGAAGAGAAGCATGAGAAGGAAAACAAAAATTCACAACCCACTAAAAAATTCTCAAACCTTGGTTTGATAAGAATTCATCTTTGAATAAGAATTTTCAGGTAGGATATTTAGTTATTAATTGTGATAAGCCCGAAAATCCAAGGGGAAAACATTCAAATTTTCAACAACTTTGGCTCAACCCATTTCAGGTGGCTGAATTTTTTTTTTGGCAGTGGACAAATTGCAGAATATTAAAGGGGAATTGGATCTTCTCCCAGTTAATGGCCAAATCTTGAAGTGTTATTTCATTTAGTTGTCCTCGTGGTATATATCTCGTATATGTTAGTTTTAATTCTAGTATTTTTGTGTCCATTTGTTATCTCAATTAATTTTTTAGTTTTGTTGTAGGATCTAAAGTAACATTAGTAATATAGGTTTTCCTAAATGTGAATTTTCATTTATTTGTTTTCTTATCAAATTTATTTTCCAAAATATGGTTTATACATGTGATCGATTTTCAATTAATACCCTTGGATTTTAAATAAATCTAATGAAATATAGACACACCTTTCTAAGACCTACAAACTCTCAAAGAATCATTCAATTATGGACAAGGAAGGAAACTGTAATCAAGGGTTATGAAGGTTACCGTGGTGGAGCTAAGATATCTTTGAATTAGTAACATTTATGGATACTTAAACGTTAGTACTTAGTGATGACTTTGATAACTAAAAGATCCCATTTATTCACGCTAATTAATAAAAACATGTAAAATGATATTGGTTACACATCCAAGGTCAAGCATTTTATGGGTACAATTTTATCACTTAGACATGGCTAATCCTTTGATAAAAATATGAATCATCCATGTAAGCTTGTAAAAGGCCAATATTTCCCCATCTATTAATATTAAAGAAAAAACTAAAATAATGAAGGATTGATCAATCATGTTTAAACAAATACTTTCAAAATAACTGTCTAATACATTGATCGAAATATTGATCAAACTCGATTAAAGGATCAAGCCTCTTTTCTTATTCAACATCCAAATCGAACCCAATTTCCTAATCAATATTGATTTCTTAATTGACCCCCTTATTTTATTTTTATGTTTTTTGACAGAAACGGTTATATTATTAAAAACAGTGGCAAGCCACTGGGTCCTTTACATCGAGAGTGAATTCTATCACTCAAAATTCAAAATCCTGGATACGTTACCACATTACTAAGATTACTTCTTTTTAATAGCTATTTCAGCGAGCCAGATCGGCTTCGCGTCATTACATCTTTCCGTTGATAGACGGTTTTTTTCTTTTTTGTTACGACCTGCCATTCATTGCTTTGACCTTGGTTATGAATTTCCGGCTGAGCTTGCGCTCCTTCTGCCTCAGCAATATCGGCCCAGCTTGAGGCTTGCTGGGTTGGGCTTGAAGACCTGGGTAGAGCTGCTTCCGCTGGGTCTTCCCCCTTAACAGGTTCTTTGGGGACGGAGACGGATTCCCCTTCAGCTTCTAACGGCGGGATCTTTGCTTCAGCTTGCTTCTCCGGTTGCGCTCCTATCCACCAAGTGGGCCTTTGGCTTCGGGGTGACCTTCTTTTTCCGGATGACTTCTCACAGTTCCGGGCTATGTGCCCTATTTCAAAACATACCCCGCATCTGAAACAGAGGTTCTCGAAATCGATCTTCTGGGTCCAAGAGTAGTTCTGTCCGAGGAGGATGATTTCTGCTGGGAAACCCTTGTTGAAGTCCATCTCTACATAGATCCGGGCAAAGGTGGAGTTGATTGGGGCAGCTTCAGGGCTATTGCAAAGAAATTTCCCTATGCCATTTCCGATAGATTCAAGAGATTTGTCCCCCCAGAAGTGGAGGGGAAGTGACGGGAGACGCACCCAGACCGGAGCAGAAGAAATAGAGGCCGTGGCTGGATCAAAGTCAGGGGTCCACGGCTGCACGGACAACCCTACTCTGCCCCAGAACCACGGCCCGGAGCTAGAAACCAAGTCTCTTTCATCAGATGAATCAAAGATAGCTGCGAAAAAACCCTTCGTAAAGGGGCAGACTGAAACCTCACCCACAAGAAGCGAGGACCATTCAGAGTCGATCCAGGAGCGAAGATCAACCAGACTCGGCCAGAAGCCGTTGAACCTGCAAACCAGGGCAAGCTTGCTGAGCTAAGAGGAAAATACCAGTGCTTCCTTCGGCATCTGGATAGAAACTGCAGGGGCTTCAACAATCGAAATATTCGGAGTAGAGGAACCCCCTCGAAGGGAGGCCATATCCTTGAAAGAAGCTCGTCCCGTACGTCCCATAGAGGGGCCCTGATCTGGGAGGGGGAGGGTGGAGCAACCCCCGTCGGGCTTGGAAAAAGCATCTGAAGAGGCGCGAGCAGGAGCAGGGGGGGCGCCGGCCGCCATGGGGGACGCAACCATGCGAGGGGGCGCATCAGCCACAGGTGCAGCCACCAGGGAAGACACAGTCGCCATTGGGGATCTGCTAATGGGCGGAAACGAGCTTGAGATGCCTGGAACCGGTCGAGAGGAGGCCAGTGGGCCTGTGGAGAAACTGCAAGACCAGGCCGAAGCCCTAAAAAATGAACCCTCGCCTTCTTTGCCGCCGCCGCTCTGTAAGCTCCTCTCTATTTAAAGGTGGTGAGCTTAGCTCGGAACGGTTAATCAGGCAGCAAGCAGCGACCATGTTCGGGTTCGAGCCCGAGACCTGACCGTCGTTACATGACCAACCTTACCACTACGCCGCACCCACGACCTTACCCCCTTATTTTACTTCATATTTGAAGGCTTATTTTCTTAGATAACTCAATCGATCCTTATTTCTCAATCTTGTCACATATTGTTCAACATTTGAAAACACTTGTTACGAGGAAAATCACTCTATGGCATGGGGTAAGGCACAACAAAATGAATGACTGGAGAAATCAACTTTAATCCCAAGTATGCTATATAAATGTAAATTCCAATCAAGACAAGATAAAGATCCTACCTCGTCCGGATGTTCGATGAAGACCACCATTGAGCACACAACTCAAAGCTCTATACCTATAACTTTTCCTCAACAACCAAGATACGCAAGCATATGGTGATAATATATAAAGTTAGCACATACAATAGCCTAATCCATTAAAATTGATAAAAAATACGCCCATGGAATAATAATTCAAATATTTGCAAGACATCAATTGGACGAGAAAAGAGTATTTCTATTCAAACATGATCAACAAAAGTGTATGAATGAAAAAATTATGTGTCGGCATATCTCCGAACTGAGAAAATAAGTCCCTTCCAGCTGGGCCTCCACCACTTTGATCCTCCACCAAAGGCAAGATCATATAAGAGAGACAATGAGATTCTCCATCAAAGAGGGAATATATTGGTGGTTGAACAATGTGTTCAAACTTTAGAGGAAAAAGGGATGCAGACTCAATATAAATAGAATAATTTCTCCAAAGTAACTCTTCTTTGAAAAGTTGAATTCTTCTTCTCTTCCACGGTTTGGATATGGCCCATTGCTAGCCTTCAAATGGAACCAAAGGGTCGAGTCAGAACATTTCTAGTATATGGAAGGTCAAGGATCATGGATCTCGTGATGTGACATGGAAACTCGACACAATTTTTAATTTTTATCACCAAACTCGATGTACACAGGTTGTAGTGGTGCAACTTGCATATACACATGTTGTATAACTAATAGGACGCGTATATGTGGAAAAATATG
The DNA here is from genome assembly GCA_009831015.1 of Picea engelmannii. Classification (NCBI taxonomy): domain Eukaryota; kingdom Viridiplantae; phylum Streptophyta; class Pinopsida; order Pinales; family Pinaceae; genus Picea; species Picea engelmannii. The sequence continues at coordinate 212,400 of ML776745.1, read as the reverse complement.
ATTTTGAGCTTTCGAAAGTACAAAATGGGACTCAATTCTACATAGGGAAATGGAAAAGGCCTTCTGAGCAAGTTGCATGGGGTGAGCTATAACAGATGCCACCTAATGTGTGAGGTTAGAGAAGTATCTGCGATGGCCGAAATACATTAAAATTCCCAAAAGTGGAGTAATGGAGAACCAGCTAGACGAACTAGCTACTCATGAGAATATTACAATCCATAATGACTTTGTACACATGGCTGCCAATTTGAATTACACTACAGATCCATGTGGAAATATACCAAATAGTTGTTCATGGCCATGAATAGGAAATACAAAGTAGATACAAACCATAGGTTTTCATAGTCACAAACAAGGCCTAGTGAAAACCAGTTTCAAAATCAATCTGAAGATATCTGTATACAATGGAGTACAATATGATATTCCATGATCATTGAAGTCATATAGGTACTAGTCCAATGAGTGATAGCTATATCTCATGAAAGTTGCGACTATAAAATGATGCCTTGAATTATTCTACACGATCTTCCAAAGGTGCAAGTCTACATCATGTGAATAAGGGATTTGAGGTCGAACACAATGATACTTTGTTTGATTACCAGTCATCAAGGTATACTCTTAACAAACGTGAGACAACCTATCGATAATGAAAGTAGGTATCAAGGAACCAAGTACATTCTTACAAGTGTGAATAAAGGTGTTGAGGTTGAAAACTTGAAGAATACATCGATCAGGAGACATTGATGTATTCCCAACTGTCGATGGCGAGAGAAACTTCCATTGATGACTACAAGCCTCTAGGTACTCATAGGACTCTAGGCCTTGTTTCCATAATAGATGAGCTGAAGTGGATGGAAGGAGACTCGTTGAAAGGAGAGAATTAAGGCATCTTTCATTATTTAGCACAAGGTAAAAAGCAATAACTTCATGATTTGGAGGAACTTGGATGAAAAACATGTTCATGAACCAACGACCTTGTGCATATTTCACATTCATCATATGCAAGTAGTGCACGAAAAAGACCATCTGAATACTAGCCAATAAGGAAAATTATCGACAAAGGTGAGGAAACCACCAATAAGGATAATGGAATCCAAGACACTGCATGAATCCAAATGTGTGAATAGATTTTTTGTCGTCGAACACAAGGGAAACCCCCCAGTCAGCGACCAATGAGGAGATGTTGATTGTTGGGTTGAAGGTTACCTACCCATAATGAAAGTAGGACTAGGGTGCACAGTAGGACTACAACTTCATGTGATTCTAAGACACTATTGGGCCCTTCGTTTTAATGAATAGAATTTGCACATGTTATATTGCAGCTTCATTTTGGTGAACAAAAGTTGTGTAAGTTGCTAAGGAGATGGATAAAAGACTAAAGGGAAGAAACAAAAAGTGGTTGGAAGGATAGTGCAACATCTGTTTTGAGGACATAAGTTGCAACAAGATCAAGAAGAAGAGAGAAATCTTTGGTTCTCAACCAACAAAATCAAGATAAAAACATATATATATATATGAGACTGATATGATTGTAAAAGGCTGCTATTACTAGGGTTGTTGTTATTGGGGTCAAGTTGGGATTGTTGTTGTTGCTAGAGTCACTATTGTTATTGTTCATATTGTTAGTTTAGCTAAAGTTCTGGATTCTGAGTTCGGAACTAGACCAAGAATGTAATGGAGTCCTTTTGTGTTGTAGCCTTGAAGGACCGAGGTGCTGAGATAACCTTGTCTCTCAGTAGCACAGAGCATTTTCTGTTAGCTTTGGCATGACCAATTTGTATTTGTAACTCAGTCTGATCTTGTATTTTGAGAGGAAACATGTTATATGATAATACAGTGGGAGACCCAAATAATTTTGAATATATATTGTGTATTTAGTCTTATGATTGTATTGAATGTTACTCTATATCATATTTATGTCTGATACGCTTAATTGGTTATAGTTTGATTCTCTATTTTCTTCATTCTCGGTCAGGAAATGTTCATATCTGCTACAGGTTTAATCTGTCTTGTGCAAGGCTAACATGACTATTGATACCTTAGAGAGTTGTCTAAGTATTCTCCTTACCCTTCCATCTATTTCTTGTCTTGACTACGCTTCAGGTGAGACTTCTTCCCTCCTAGGAAAATGAAAATTCCAGCTCTCTAGACTACTTCGGTACCTTTTGTTGGTAACTTGAGAAGGACCCTAGTCTGATCACTTTTGTGCCAACAAAATGGTTTTGTTGTTGGGACCTGTGTTTTAAAAGGGAACCTGTGAGGATAATTCTTTTGTTGATCTATAGATATGATATTCGACAATGGTGGGAACAAAATTGTGATGGATTTATATTGAAGGAAGTGGAGTTGCAAGGTAAAAGCATGAAGGATACAAGAGATTCTATCTTTTATTCAGAAATATTGAGTGACCAGTATGAGATATTCTAGGTAAAATTCCTGGAATAACTATTCCATTGGATAGATAGGCTCCAAGAAGATCCATAATTCCAAGAACGCGTCAAGCAGACATGTACTTGGGATACAAAGAATATCACAACACTTCATCAACTAGATCACCAGATCACAAGAGCAGTTGATTTCTAGGTTAATACGACTCTGGAGGGATACATCATTGAATTTGTGGATGAGAATCAACAATATCTTTCGCAGGTAGAATAATTTTTCAAGAAAGGTGTGTGCAGAAGACTATTGAGGGAAATTCCATTGTGGATCAAAGCATTCTTGATGGAGGAGGGGATGATAACTATTCCCTCGACTAAGATGGCAACCAAAACACCTATGCTTGGGGTGGGGTGATTTTTGGGTAGGATCATGACCTGAAGGGGAAAGGGTTCTTTGAAAGATGGGGGAAGATCAAGAAACGAATGCAAGAAATGACCTTAAGGAGAGTCGCCATTGTTGAGAAGTGGTGGTGTTGAAAGGTAAAGAAAGAAGCGAACTAGTCCGAGGTGTTGCATAAAGAAATCAAATCAAGAGGAAAAAATTAAAGAAATAAGGAAGAGTTGAGGAAGGTAAGAAGACAAGAAAGACTGGAGAGTATAAGATTACAATAGAGAGAAGTGTAGAGAGGAAGGAGTCCCTAGGTGGGTGAATGAGAAGAGGAGTGTGGAGAATCAAGGGAAGACAAAGCAGGTCTGGACCTTGCAGAAGACCAAGAAGATTCAACCTCTATATCAGGAAACATTAGGAATCAGGTAGAGAAGGTTTCTCTAGAGGAAGAAAACAATACCCCCTAAATCAAAGAAACACACCCAGAAGTGAGTGGAACCAGCCTTGAATCACCTGTCCCCTATGTGTCCTCTATACCCATGGTAAATTATACACTTCCTACTTATTCTATTTCTATTCCATTGCATCCAGTTTGTTAGAATCAGTCTGTAAGTGTATAAAATACTGGGAGGATATTGGGATCCCCAGGTATATCACAACTAGGACCGTTAGGTTTCATTCTAATAGGAACATTGAGACCCAGAATGGCTAGAAATATGGGAGGATCGATCACTCGATACTCAGAATTCTGGGGTAAAGGGTGTTGTGCTCATTTCATCACTTGGGTGAGCAACACAATGGCACTTGCATGCCTAGTTGGGCCTGCTAGACAAGATAAAGGTTAGTGAGTGGATTAAACAAGCCAAACACATGAAATAAATAAGTAAACAAACTAAAAAAACTAAGGAAATAAAAACTAGAATGCATAAGAAACTTTTAGAACCATAAAAAATCAACCAATGACCAAGATTATGCCACCAATGGATAAATATATTAGTTGGAAAAAAAACGTAGAGAAAAATGAGGACTTATGAGTCCCCTCTTCCTCCTTGGGAGGGCTCTTGAGTTCCCTAATGGAGAGTTATTCTTACAATGGAAGAACAATGGAAAATGATGAAGAAAATAAATGCCTATTCCCTCAAGAGGTGAGTGGAATGGCTTGTTGCAATGATGTTTGAATACTCCTAGGAGAAAAGAGGATTCTTGGGGCAGAATTGAGGAATCATAACAATGCTATGAAGATCTTGGTTTCTTAGTGCACCCATGGCCTCCATTTATAGCATTTCTTCAAGGAAATATTCAACTATTTCTTAGTGTGAACAAGGGGCCCTTTAGGGAACCCTTTGGTCTTTGACCAGCCCCCCATTCGGTTTTTTCTCAGATCTAAATGTCAAATCAAGTTAGGAGCTAGTCCATAAGTGGTTGGGGGGCCGAAAAAGAACCATAAATGCATCATTCACAGGAGTGTTGTAGGTGAATCCCCCTACAGAAAAGTGGATTCCCTCTTGGTCTCTAGACTCCTAAGGCCAAAATAGAAAAGTGCTTAACATGGACACTGACTTCCTTTTAGATATAATCAAGCTAATAAAACAAATTCCAGGCTGAGCTTCGATCTTGAGCTCCCTGATAGGTCATGAAAAACAAACAAAGAGACAATGGACTTCCTACTCTACCGAGATTAGCTCAATCATAGATCCATCTACTGCAGACAAACTCATATGGAACAAGCACAAGTTTGAAAGAAACATGCCAAGCATTGATTATATTAATGAGAACAAGTAAAAGTACTTACAATCCTTTGAATGAAGGTGCAACAGCTTCTTCTAGTTCTCCTTGTCCAACCCCTTTTCTCAAATAATCTCCATTGATTTCTTTGATGACATCTCACTCATGAGATCATAAGTTTGATGTAATTCTCAATCTCCATTGTATTCTGTCGATACCACTTATAGGATCATAATTTTGGTATCAATCTCTAGTCTCTCCTCCCCTTTCACCATGAGGAGACCTCCTTATATAACCTTGGAGAGGTCCAACCACTTGAGAGATATTTGGGATAAGTTGAGGATTCCTCTCCTTCAGTTGAGGATATCCCCTAAGATCATGCCTTGACCATCTATTCGAATCCAACTACCTTTAGGAATTGAGGGATTCTTCCTTGATTTGCCTCAACAAACCCAAAATTTGCTCAAAAAAGGGTAGCGCTCCCCCAAAATGGTGCACAGGGCACTCAAGCACTCCCCCAAAGAGGCTCAGGGAGCACTAGCACTCCCTGATAGTGGGTATGGGAGCGCTCCTCTCCAAAATTCATTTTTTGAGTGGGTTTTCCAATGGCAAAAGGCTTGTACTTCTTGTCAACTGATTTCTCTTCTTCCAAACTAGCCTTTGAGGTGTTTTAAGTGTCTTTGTGATGTCATTAGGGGCATGACATAGGCAATATGGTAGTATGATGTTTTTGACACTTGTAACACTTATAGTCAAGATGCGAAACTTGCAAACAAGATGCAACACTTACAACACTCGTAATGATGACACTTGCGACACTATTAAAGTGAGTAATTTTGAGGTGTAATAGATTGCCCCCCAAAGTACGAAGTTAGAAGAGGATGATGAATGAAGTACTTTGTAGACTTTTTCGAGCAAGGGTATGGACGCAGAGAAACTGGAAAAAGTTGCACACAACCATCAAAAAAATATTATGACATGTTTCAAACCTAAGGCAGGCATACCTATGCATGAGTAATAAATACTTTTTAGGTATGGCCGCCATAAAATAAACTGCGGATCCATAATTATATTGACAAAAGGTATAGCCACTGAAAATACAATGTCGATCTATACTCCTATGACTTGAACTGATCGTAGCCATGAAGAATACATAGTGGATCTAGGACATGACAAGACATAGCCATGACCAATACAAAGTGGATCTATGTAACAATATATGTGTCATAGTTCAAAAGAACTCCTTCAGAACCTGGGAAAAGTATGTATAAGAGTGAAAAATCAACCCAAGGTCTTCTTGCTGATCCTGATGTAGTACGAATCTAACCATGTGAATAGATGTCTTGATGTCGAACATGGAAGAAACCACTTGATTACCGGTCAATGATGTAAATCGTTAACAAGCGTGAGGGAGATCACCATTGATGTCAATGATTCCCAAGGTACTCTAGTACATTCCAACAAATGTGAATGGATGAGATGAAGTCGAACATCTGTGGAATCATCCGATCAGAGGTCAATGATGTAAACCCACTGTCGGACATGAGGAGTCCTACCATTAAGGCATGCAGGTCCCAAGGTACTAACTGGTTTCTAAGTCTAGCTCCTGGATAATGTGTTGAAGTCGATAGGAATAGACTTGTCGAAGGAGGGCCTTGATGTATCCCCCATCAACGACATGAAACTGAAATAGAGATGTAATTGGTAGATCAAATGAACACGGGCTGACACGGGTATTGAAACAATATATTTGTGATGGTTGACTCTCGAGGCAGATACTTCCCTTGAACACTGAGGCACATCAGCAGAAACTTGACATGGACCAAAACTTGATGATGCAGTGGATGCTGTGACTTTCGTCAGGTGACCCAAAGGAGTAAAAGAAACTCAGAGGATTGTCTCAGTGTAGAGGTTCAATGGATTAAAATGCGTGCAAAGACAAAGTGTCGTGTTCAAGGGCAACCGTAAGAGTTACTGGTAGTGTTCTCAAAAAACTGCTTGTCTTGCTTCTTTCAATATTTCCCCCATCTAGATAGATGAGTACCTCTTTTTAATTTAACGAGCTTGAGGAGGGTAACACATGCTCGATATGACTCACCTTTGGTAAGTCCCTCTTCCTTTGTTTAATGAACTGGAAGAAGTAAGGGTTCGATCCCATATGGGCCCTTCAATGTATGATTGTTTAACGAGTCCAGAGAAGGTAAAATCAGTGGTTTTTCATATTTAGAGAGTCTGAAAAAAACTTAAAGACGACTCCAATGTTGTAATTTTTCATAATTTTAGTCTCGCGAGGCCGAAAAAGAGATAAATTATCACTCGAAAGACACCCTTTCAAACCTTTTAACGAGTGGGAAAGGAAGCAAGATCACTCGTCAATATTTTCATGTTTAAAGAGTCTGAAAAGAGCTCAAAGATGACTCCAAGGGGTTCCTTTTTCGTATATCCATGCGGGTTCGAAAAAGAGATAAAAGTTTACTCGGTTTCATTCTCATGTATTTACGATCATGAGAAAGAACAAAGACTAAGCTTGGTATGCCCCCAGCTTGAAAGTTGGGGGATTAACTCTAGAATGATCATCAAAGGCTGGAGACATGCCCTCCAAGCTTCAATTCATTCACCGACGTTGAGTTTGTCACCAATTTCTCTATTAGAGGGAGAAAGAGGATAAGAGGGGATGAAATGAAGGTTTAAGAGAGTTGACTATTTCATTTTTTAACGAGCTTGACACAAAAAAAGAACTATGCTCAGGGGGCTCTGGGTGCAATCCCCAGATTGTTGTTTCATTTTTTAACGAGCTTGCTACAAAGAGGAAAAATATGCTCAAGGCCACTGTTTTATTTTTTAACGAGCTTGCTATAGAGAAAAGAAACTATGCTCGTGACCTCTATTTCATTTTTTAACGAGCTTGCCACAGAGATAAAAACTATGCTCGTGACCTTTGTTTCATTTTTTAACAAGATTGCCACAGAGAGAAAAACTATGCTCGTGGACTCTTCTTGATCATGGCTTAAAAGAAAATAATTCTCTGGAAGAACACCATGTCAAGGGACAAAACTCGGTCATGGCTTCCAAGAGATCTTCACTGGATGGAAGAAAATCACTCTGGAAGGAACACATGTCGAGGGCCGCGACAGGGGTAGGGAGATCAGGCTCCAATAGCCCTACCGAAGAGATCACCATGTCAACTACTGGATCCAAATCATCAGAAGTTGAAGTCATGGGAGACAATGACACATAATTGACATGCGGTAGGGGCGATACTGTTTTCATATAAAAACCATTTATGGAGGTAATCCAGTCAGGACCGATGAAGGAAAGTTGATTAATAGTCACAATTCTTCCATCGTGAGGGAAATATATCACATGAAAAAGAGTGGACACAATAGCTTTCATGGAATAGACATAATCCCACCCAAGGAGTAAATAAAAATCCAAGGGGTCTTGGACTACCATGACATTAATAAAGATATTTTTCCCTCCCAAATTTACGGGAAACTGAGGAAGGGTCCCGAAAGGTTGACTAGTTCTTCTGTTAAAAGATAACCGATTCTGTGTAACCGATGCAAGTTGAGGACAACCCAAAGTGTGCCAAGCAACAAAGGACAAAATACTAATGGATGCACCTTCATCTATCAGCATTTGAGGAACGTCCTGACCACAAACCTGTACTATAATCTGGAAAGGAATGTGAGAGGGAAGACGAGGTCATATTAGTGCACCCCAATAAAAAAGGATGGCCTCATTTCTTGGAGGGGGTTTCGTGGGAGAATGAGGAATGCCCCCCAACACAGTAGATTATGTATCAACGAGAAAAATGTGGGAAGTATCAGGTTTACTCTCTAGAGGGAGAGTAGGATCGAACGATGATGGGATTGGATCGACCACACATGCACTCTTCAGAGGAAGAGTGGGATTGACCAATGATGGGATCGGATCAACCACGCAGGCACTCTTCAAAGGAAGGGTGGGACTGACCGAGGAAGGGACTGGATGAACCACTTTTCCACTTGTAAAAGGAGGAGTGGGATCGACTGATGACAGAACTGGATTGACCACTTGGGTTTCATTCTCCAAGAGGATAATGGGGTTGACGGGTGGAAATGGATCAACCTATTTGGTGTCACTCTCTAACGAAAGAGTGCGATCAACCAAGGATAGAACCAGATCGACCACATTAACACTCTTCAGATGAAGGGTGGGACTGACTGAGGAAGAAACTGGATCATTCACTTGGGTTTCACTCTGTAGATGGAGAGTGGGGTTGACCGATGACAAAACTGGATCAACTACTTGGGTTTGTGGTTCAATCGAGGAGGAAACTAGATTGACCAGCTGATAAACCGGATTGACCGGAGATGGAACCGAATTGACCAATCCATCAACTAACGATGGGTTGGGAGAAAGCTTACAATAACCTTTTGGAAGTTGAATTTTTTCCAAAAGAGAAGAAGCCTCATCCATGAGAGGACAAAGGTGAGAATAATGATCACCTTTGCATAACATACAAGGAAATTTGATAGTTGTCTTCTTCTTACTAACCTTGACATCACTAGTTGATGGAGTATCACCGACATTTCTAGAAGAGGTCGATGATGTGGAGGACCACATTTCTAAGACCTTGGGAATACCAGGGCAATCCCTCAGAAAGTGGTCACCCTTACAAAGACTGCAAGGGAATTTGGGTTTCAGATTCTTAATTTTAATCTTGTTGACCTCATCAACACTCCCAGTACTATTAACTATAACTGGTTTCTTGGATCCAACATCTGATGTTGTTAGGGCCTTGTTCCTTTTCAGGCTCTTCTTATTCTTCTCTTTCCGTTTCTTCTTCTTCTGATCAACCTGGCTACTTGCTTTAGAGATTTCACTAGACGAAGAAGGAGAAAGGGAAGGAGACTTAATGGGCGAAGAAGGAAAAATGTCGACATGAGGTTGATGTGTGGGTGGTGTACTAACATCTAAAGTATTATGTGTAGTTGAAAAATTGGGAGGATTCGAGATCACCGGAGTGGGGAACAATCAAACCGGTAATCCAATGGTGAGTCCCGAAAGACTCAGTGTGGCAATGTACGGAGGACCAAAGTTTCCAAAAGAAGGAAAGGTATAAGGTTCTCTGGGATAAGGGGTTCCTCCATTGGTACTCTCAGGATTTGATTCCATTAACACTAACTCGAACTAAGGTCCACTAAGTAACAAAACCAACACACGCTATGAATCTGAGAAGCAAACAATCAAACAAAACCTTCCCACAATGAAACCACTAGTTGGTGATGAAATCCAACATTGTGAGATCAAAATAGGAAAAGGCAGGGACAGAGCGGGTGGATCAGTTACGTTGGCGACCTGCTTAATGGACTTACGCCTTGGTGCAAGATTCCACGCAGTAATTGTGGATTTACCCTCCAAGAAGCCCGAGTGAGTTTGACCAACGTCTGTTCCAGGTACAGTGAGACTTCCCTTCACCGTCACCTTATGTAATACCCTAAAGATTATGGCTACTAAGGTCACCAATTCGCAGTCAGCCCTTGGGCGGGTATAGTTGAGAGTCTAAACCAAATGTATGGGTAGGATAACAAGTCCAAAATCAACTCGAGAGGCTCCTACACATAATTGTGGGTATACCCTCAAGTGATCCCCAATATACGATCCAACCTCTACAAACAGTTGAACCACGGAGGGATAATCTCCGTAACTCACTCGAATGTGACCTCGTGCATAACCCTTATGTGAGAGGGGGATCCCAGAAAGCCTATACGACAATTGGATTTTCTCTCCCTATCGCAATATGCTAAGTTTGTTTGATAGGTTTTGAAAGTTATCCTTTCAACCTATTCCAAATCCCTACACCTTAAACTAATGTAGTTTTCTAACAAAGATGTAAAAAGTCTGATAAATTTTAGTTAAGTGTTGATTTTAGTGGTTGTTGTTTACTCAAAGGTGTATGAGAGTGAAAACTGATGATATTATGACTCAGTTCCCAAAACATGCATAAGAAATGATAAGCAATATTTTCTTTCAATGAATGTCTAATTAAGGGAAGGAGAAGGATTTTCCTTTTCACTGTCAAAAACTAAGATGCAATGACCTCATGCAATAGTCCTCAATAAGGAATCCAATGCACTGCTAAAATGTTTATATGTGACTGATAGCAAGTAGATGTAAATCTTCCTATGCTAATTGGACTTCAAGAGTTGTGAGATTTAAGCAATCTAGAAGCAAACTTCATATAAACCAAAAGACACCCTTGTTGTGATGAAACAAGAAACAGAAAGACAAAAACTCAAAAGGAAGGAGAAAGAGCTTGCAAAAGATGACTCAAAGATCAGAAAGAAAAGTACAAAGGACCTTTGAAACTCCTTACAAAGTTTTCACTCACTCAAATAAACGAGAAGAAAACAACAAATTGTCTCCAAATCGTGAAGGACAAAGAGTTATTGCAAATTAAGGAAAAATGTCAAAAAAAATACAAACAAGAGATGATTAATCCTTAGAAATCAAATAATTGGTGGCCAAACAAGGACATACTAAGATATCATAAACCCTGAGCAGATGAATCAACAAAAAAGATTGAGAAAAACCACTCTCAAGAAGATTTTTTGCAGAAAAAAGGGGTAGCGATCCCCCAAAAGGGGACACAGAGCACTCCAACACTCTGTAGAAGGCTGCAAGGGAGTGCCAACTCCATGGTGATAAGGGCAGGGGAGCACTGGTATCTAAAAACTCAGAATTTTGCCCAGAAATAAAAAAAAAAAAAACTCAGGAAAAATGCAAAAATCTAGTGTGTAAGATGAACCAAAAGCCAACAATAATATCTAAGGATCAGAGACACATCATGGAGAAGATCAAATCAGTGGGAAAAGGGCCAAAACAATATTTGGGACTGGAAACAAAAATCAGAACTCCTTCCCCAGTGGAGTCGCTGATTTTTGTTGTAGGTGAATCCCCCTGTGGACAAGTGGATTCCCTCTTGGTCTCTAAACTCCTAAGGCCAAGACAGAAAAGTTATTAACATGTACACTGACTTCCTTTTATATCTAATCAAGCTAATAAATGAAAGAGAAGGAGAAATATATGTACCTTATTAATGACGTTTGTCCCTGCAAATTACATGCTGAGCTTCGATATTGAGCTCCCTGATAGGTCCTGCAAAACAAACAAAGATACAATGGAATTCATACTCTAATGAGATTAGCTCATTCATAGATCCATCTACTGCAGACAAAATCATATGGAACAAGCACAAGTTTGAAAGAAACAGGCCAAGCATTGATTATATTAATGAGAACAAGTAAAAGTACTTACAATCCTTTGAATGAAGGCGCAACAGCTTCTTCCAGTTCTCCTTGTCCAATCCCTTTGCTCAAATAATATCCATTGATTGCTTTGATGACATATCACTCATGAGTTAATAAGTTTGATGTAATTCTCAATCTCCATTGTATTCTTTCAATACCACTTATAGGATCATAAGTTTGGTATCAATCTCTAGTCTATCCTCCCCTTTCACTATGAGGAGACCTCTTTATATAACCTTGGAGAGGTCCAACCACTTGAGGTATCTTTGCAATAAGTTGAGTATCTCCCCTAAGATCATGCCTTGACCATCTATTCGAATCCAACTACCTTCAGGAATTGAGGGATTCTTCCCTGATTTGCCTCAACAAACCCAAAATTTGCTCAAAAAGGGGTAGCGCTCCCCCAAAAGGGTGCACAGGGTGCTCAAGCACTCCCCCAAAGAGTCTCAAGGAGTGCCAACACTCCCTGACAGTGGGTAGGGGAGTGCTCCTCTCCAAAATTCATTTTTTGAGTGGTTTTTCCAATGTCAAAAGGCTTGTACTTCCTGTCAACTGATTTCTCTTATTCCAAACTAGCCTTTGAGGTGTCTTAAGTGTCTTTGTGATGTCGTTAGGGGCACGACATAGGCAATATGGTAGTATCATGTTTGTGACACTTGCAACACTTATATTCAATATGCGACACTTGCAGACAAGATGTGACACTTACAACACTCGTAATGACGACACTTGCGACACTATTGAAGTGAGTAATTTTGAGGTGTAACAAGGAGTGCACATATTTTCTCGTACATAGTCATGCATATGTCGCATTGTGTTCTCTACCGGATTCTTTGGCCCACTCACTGGGAGCACACTTCCTTTAGTGAGTTTGTGCATGTCAATTTTTTTCCCAATTGTATAGTTTTTTCCTTTTGAAATGCATTTTGTGTTGCAGGTGAACTAATGGTTGTTGGCATTGTTGTATTTCTGTAACCATTTGCATGCAATGTTGTGGACGAAATTTCAGTGATAACAAAGGGAACAAGGATGTAGAGAAACATTGGTTCTTATATGAAGCCATCTAGAGATTCAGAGTTTCTCTCGATGCAAACAAGTTAGTAGAGTTTCAGAATACGTTGAGGGGTAGTGCCCTCAAATGGTACATGAAGGCTATTGAACTATGGGTGCAAGGAAAATCGTTCACTCTGGGCCAAGTTCATTTGAATTTCATCGTCGAATTCAAACTACCTGAGTCAGAGAAATAAGATCTCTTTGAGTTGTAGGATATTCAACAAAGGGAAGGAGAATCTTCCTAGGAGTACATTCATAAATTTAAAGATGCTATTGGGAGGTTAGCACATCCAATTCATGAAGATCTCCAAAGGGAATGGTACATCCAAGGATTACTACCTCTGACGATAATTCCTTTAAAGAGACAATGGATAGACACCTTAATAGACACCTTGGAACAATTGATGAAGATCGAAGCCGTGGTAGGTTATCCAGAGAGTACGAGGATGACCAGGCCTCTAGTAGATGCAATGTTTTTTCAACTCTAGGGACAAATATAGCCACTAATGGGGAAGATTCAAGAATTAACCACACCAAGACCACGATGACCTCAGGTTTGGTGCATAGGATGCTACACAGAAGTGAATTTGGAAAATTAATGTCCACGCATGAGGGGAATGGGACCTCCTCACAATTTGATGGGACCTTATCTAGGACCAAGGGGAGGAGTTGCACAAGTATCTGTGACTCCACCATTCCATACACCAGGGCTATACAATACCTTCAAGCACTCAAACATCTCATCCAATTGAGTATTGTGAGATTTTTCGGACACATGGGAATGCACCGAGGAAGTGTCCCATTATGCAGAAGTACTCGATTGTGCCCAATACAATACATTTTTATTTTTGCACATCTACGACCCATGCTACAAATCAATGTAGATAACTAGACATGCTTGCTGACAGATTAGACGGGACAACATTCAGAATAAATGAAACCCTCGAAGGACCTGGAAGAGGTCAGGGAGGTGGGGTTGGAGGTGGATTCAGAGGAGGAAGAAATGGAGGAAGATGTCCAAGCTTATGTTACAACTTCAATGAACAAGGTCATTTTTCCAGAGACTTCCCTCACCCAAGACGACCATGGTGCTCTCACTGTAGGAATAATGGGAATGCCACTCAAGACTTCCCAGAACTGATCGTGAAATGGGAAGATTGGGTTCCTAAATGAGGAGATAATATCATAATATCATAATTAAAAAGGGGAATCAAGGGACAAGTACCTAATATTAACATCATTACTCATGGAGGAGAAAAAACTAGGGAAGATGTAGATAGTTAGCCCAAGATTCATAAAGTTGTTCCCAAGGATTACAGGTATGACCCTGTGAAACAAAAGTTATTTTTCAAAGATGCAATAGAAATATTTAAGAGTATACCCACTCTAGAAATAATGTATAATCCCCCTAAAGTATCCTCTCAACCTAACCTTGAGCAAGCCCCTACCTCACCACCGACACCTAGAAACTTTGTAACTCCAAGGAGACAACTTGAGAAGTCTCAAAGTGTAATCAATCTTTGGTTTCAATTGTTCTTTGATATCCTAGTGGATTACCAACTTACAAAGAAGTTGTGCAACACTATGTACCTAATAATGGGAAATGAGGGAACCCTAGAAGCCCTAGTAAGGATCAAACTCCTTGATAATAATACCCAGAGAATACAAAGAAGAAAGGTGTGAACTGGAAAAGAATTTAGGTTAGAAGCCCAACTAGATGATTTTGAAATCAAATATGTCATGATAGATTTTGGATCCGATGTCAACATCCTACCCAAAAATACCTGGGAAGCCTTGGGAAAACCTCAGTTAGTATATTCCCCCATCCAGTTGAGAATGGAAAACCAGTACTGTATTTTCCTAGTAGGAAGGCTGGAAAATGTGGAAATAGATGTTGTGGGATTTAAACCACAACCGTTTTTGAGGTAATTGAAATCATGGGAGATAAGGATCCCTAGCCTAATCTACTCAGAATTGATTGGGCATACGAAAACTATGTTATCATTGATCTAAAGAGGGACACCATGATGTTTGAAGCAGATCAGATAAAAGTAGTTCAGCCCTTAGATCCATGTTTAGGGCCTAGATACACTGAACCAGTAGACCCCAATATGGATTCAGATTATCTTGACCAATTATACACCATAATAGCAGGAATGAGACCAGATTACATAAATCCCACTGTAGATGGATCAGTGAGTTGGAGAATCATACATTCTGCTGACGAGGATTCATAATTAGCATTTGATTGTTGACATCAGGGTTCATATGAATGATTCTCAAGACGATGCACAATTGTCAGAGCAACGAGATGGATTGGAACCAAGGTCAGAGAACACCCGACATATGATGGTACCTCATAGGTAGACAATTTTATTTCCAACATGGAAGAGAAAATAGCGATGGATCAAAGGATCTATGTTCTTGACTTAGCCCTGCAAGATACCCACGCTAGATGGTGGGCCACCCATAAATCCTTGATTATGGAGTGGTAAGATGCAAAACAAACCATCTAATTTCAATTGCAAAGTAGGGATCAACTGAAATAAGAGATGAATATAGATATTCAATATGCGCAACTGTTCAATGGATGGTCTGACCCTAAAGTGCATATTGAACATTTCTTAAAGAAGTGGAGAGTTACAGAAGCTTACCTATGGGTTCAGGTATTTATCCATTCACTGGGGCGAATACCAAAATCTCGGTATATACATGAGGAGACCAAAAGACAAAAAAACTATTGGCAGACCTTACAAGACCAATTTTGCAAGGACTTCTCCTTTACAAGTAAGTACCCTGAGCTCAAGATAGTCCTTCAAAGAATCAGGGAAATTGTTTTTACTGACATTTGCAAAAAGAGATCAAGTCTAGTAATGTGTTCACCATGTTCATTTGCTTCAGACTAGTCTAAGTCTTGAAAATGATAAGATAGTTGTACCTTGCTGTAAAGTTGAGAAACACCTGGAAAAACCCGATGACTTTGAAGAGCTTAGAAAGTTAACCATTAAAGAAACAAAATGCATTAGAGAGATTCATGATACCATACCTAGTCACACCTATACCTCCTATAACCATCCACTAAAGTTTCAAAAAGTTAATATAGGGAGAACAAAGCATCCTAAGATAAATTCTATAGGATATTACTCAGATTAGAAAACTATGAATGAAGTACACAACCTGTTGCGGGAGTATGAGGACTTGTTTCCGAAAATGTTCTCAGCATCGAAAGGTATAAAAGGAGCCATGGGAGAAATTAAAATCGATTTGAAACCAGGCTCAAGAACTGTGAATCATAGACCATACCAACTTAATCCTAGAATAAAAGAGAATTTCAAGAAGGAAGTGGAAAAAACGCTTGCGGTGGGACTTATTTTCCCAATAAAAGAAGCATAGTGGATTAGCCCCATAGTTATCCAGAGAAAGAAATATATAGAAGACATTTGGATCTGTGTGGACTACAGAAGTCTGAATTCTACATGTGTGCACGATCCATTTCCGACACCTTTAAATGACGAAGTGTTAGATCAAGTTGTGGGAAAAGAATCTTAATCCTTTACATACAGATTTTCAGGATATCATCAAGTCAGAATCGTAGAGGAAGAAAAGAAGAAGACAACATTCATAATAGAATGGGGATCATTCGCATACAATGTAATTCTCTTTGGCTTAAAGAATTCCCATGCAGTCTTCTATCAGATCGTAATAGAAGGATTTCTAGAGTTCATCCACAAGTTTGTAGAAGTCTACATGGATGATTGGACGGTATATAGCATGTTAAAAGACCTTGTAGGGATACTTCGGTTAATGTTTGATAGATTTCATGAATTGCAGATATCTATGAATCTAAGGAAGTGTATTTTTTGTGTACCACATGGCAACCTGTTAGGCCATATTGTATGCAGAGAAGGAGTCTTGGTGGACCTAGCTAAAGTTGCGGTCATCCTGAACATGTCGCCACCTAGCATTGTCAAGAGATGCATCACTCTCCATAATAGGAGTGGTGTCAGTCGAATATTGGATTGACATGACCATTGTATAAACCAAAGAGGGATTAGAAAGTTGGGAAACCAAAGACAACTTAGAACCCAAAGGGATATAAGACAAGGAATATGTTTCTTGTACCGCAACAGTAGCAGGGCACAAACGAGTTAGGTGACCTCCTTTGAAAAGTCTACAAAGGAACTTGGGATTACGCCCTATACATTGAGGCTTATCAATCATATGAATGCCCCCAGCATGACTTGCAGTGGTTGGTGACATGCTCCCAGCATGACTTGCAGAGGCTAGTAGCTAGTCTTCAACATGAATTGTAGAGGTTGTTTACCTATCTCCAACATGACTAGAATAGTTTGGTGATATAATTCCAGTATGACTTGTAGTGATTGGACTGGCGGTGGTTTCTTGTGACATTTGAGACCAAGGTTCCGAGAAAGACTGGTTTTGAGAAATTGCACACCAGGAAGGGTTCTGGCATACACCATGGCCCTGTCCGATAAGATAATATCCTCCTCCAAACTTATTCATAAAGGGTTGTAAGGGCATCATCACTGAGGAAGCTGCTTGTGAAGAGAAAGTGACATGACAAAGGCTACTCGAGTGAGGATATATGTTTCCCCCAGATGAAGGAACTTCGTGAAGGGGGTTTCCCATACTATGAAACTGACTCCCCCAGATGAAACACCAGAGGACAGATGAAGATCTACCATGGGAAAAGTGTTCTTAGGAACCGACATAGTGGAAGAAGGATATATGGAATGGATGTAATAAGTAGAATGACCACTCATTTGAGCACTTGCTCCTGGAAAAGTGCATCTAGGATTAGATCCATATGAAATAATATTCCAACCTCCTACCATAAGAGTTGGTTGAGGGATATGACTCCCACCAAACAAAAAAGGAGAATAAGGAGGCATCATGCCCTCAGACCCAAAACTAGGATGCACATAAGGCAATGAGATAGAGGATGGAAAGTGTGAAGACATGTCTGGCATACCATGAGAAAAATAATTAGAGGCCCAAGGTATTGGTTGAGTATCATGATTCGACATACCACTCTAAAATACAAAAGGATTCGTCCCCATGGAATGAGAAAAAACCATGTGTTGGGTAGCGCTAACTAAGGGAGTCACGGGGGCTCCACTAACCATAGAAATGAAAACTCACTATGCAATACAAAATACTAAGGCCAACTAATAATAAAGAGTACACCAAAGTAAAGAAAAAAGGCCAATGCACACAAACAAGATATAGTGGCTGAAAGGGGCCTCCCTCACTAGATTAGGTATGTCTCTCCCAAGAGGGGCCTGAGACTCCCTTCAAAATATCAAAGGTATCAGAATCAGATACGACATGGTCAAGAGACGCATCACTCTCGACAACAGGAGTGGTGTTAGTCAAAGATTGCATCGACATGACCATTGTGTCAACCAAAGAGGGATTAGGCTGGCGTTGGTTCAGGTTCAAGGACTCATCTGGAGGAAGGTGAGTAGGTGGAGGTGGATTTTCATCCTCACTGTCATGATATGAAGACGGAACCAGAATAGGAACAGAATAAGGTACAAACTCTGAAGACATCTCGTGGGCCGAATAAGGCACAATTGTTGAATTAGGCTCGCAGGCCAAGAGATTTTCATCAAATTAAACATCTCTTCTAATAATATTTTCATTACAATGTGTTTGAAGAAGTCTATAACCTTTGACTTATTCAGAATAAGCAACAAATATTCACTTCTCACTTTTAGGTTGCAATGCTTTCCTTTTCTCATCAGGAATGTGAGCCCATGCTATACTACCAAATACACGGAAGTGACTTACATCTGGTTTAATTTTAGTCCAAGCTTCTTCTGGTGTTATATTTTTAAGATTCTTTGTGGGAGTGTGATATACTATGTAATTTGTACAGTTGACTTCTTTTGCCCAATACTTTAGACTTAATCCCTTAGATTGGATCATACAATTAGCCATTTCTTTTAATGTGCGGTTCTTTCTCTCAAAAACATCATTTTGTTGTGGTGTATATGGTATAGTGTGTTGCATTTGGATGCCTTGTGTAGTGCAGTAACTTGTAAAATTATTGTTCACATATTCGCCTCCATTATTTGTTCTTAATTTTTGAATTTGATGTCCAAATTGCTTTTCTACAAGGGCCTTGTAGGCCAAAAACTTGTCAAAAACTTCGCTTTTAAGTTTTATGAAGTAAACCCAAGTGTGTCTGGAAAGGTCATCAATGAAATTTAAGAAATAATTGCACCCAGAAAAAGAAGGAGAAGAGAGTGGACCAGACAAATCATTGTGAACAAGCTGCAAAGGGCTCGAGGCGTACAAAGAGGCACATTTGTCAAAAGTGTCTTGATGATGTTTTCCAAGAACAAAACCAACACAAACACCATATCTACATGAAATAAGAGGAAGACCAGAAACCATCTGTTGATTACATAGTTGTTGCAATGAGAAATAGTTTATATGACCAAACGACTCATGCCAATGTTTTCTCAAGTCATCGCTATGAGCAACAAAAACTAATGAAAAGATGATGACCCAAAGTTGTCAAACTTGTACAACCTGGTAATATCATTAGCAATTACAGTTGCAAGAACATTCTTAGGATCTTTTAGATACTTGATTACAACTTGGTGAGATGAAAACTCTATGGTTTTACCTTCACCTAAATGAGTGATTTGATATATTGATAGAAGGTTTTTGTTATAGCAAGATTTGCCTCACCCTATGCAATCTTACAGAGAGGGCCTTATTCCATTCCCCCATGCAGACTTAGTTTTCCTGATTGATAAATCTAGAGACAAAAAAAAATATTTTTCCACTTATACACACCTTGAAAACTATACAACAAGCGTATACGTTGGTTGCTCCACTACAGCCCGCGTACATCGGGATTTGTGCCAGAAAATCAAAATTAATGTCAAGTTTCCATGTCACGATAGGAGATATATTATCCTTGGCCTTACATATACTGGAAACGTTCCGACTCGACCCTTTAGTTTCATTTTTAAGGCTAGAAAGAATCCAATTTCGAGCTATGGAAAGGGGGAGAGAATTCAACTTTGAGAGCAAAGCTACTCTGGAGAAATTATTACTTCATTATTGAGTCTACATCCCTTTGTCCTTTATGTCTGAACACAATTTTCATCCCCCAATATCTTCCCTTATTGATGGCGAACCTCTTTGTCTCCCTTATATGAGCTTGCCTTTGGTGGAGGATTGAAGCATTGGAGGCCCAGTTGGAAGGAACTTGGTTTCTTGTTTCCGAACCGTGCCGACACGGAAGTCTGTAATGCTTTCACTTCTGCTAATCATTTATTAATAGAAATACTCCTTTCACGTCTAATTGATATCTTAAAAATATATGTGTTATGGTCCATGGGCATGTTTGTTTTGTATATTGATGGATTATGCTATCTAATGTGCTAACCTGTTATATCATCACTATATGCTTTCTTTGTTTGTTTGTTGAGAACTTGTTGCAGGTATAAAGCTTTGGGTCAAAGTGCTCAATGGTGGACATCATCAAACGTTTGGACAAGGTAAGCCTCTTTCTTACTTCTCTTTCACATTAGTTTATATAGAATATACTGAACTTGAGTCGATTTCTACAATGATACCTGTCTATTGTGGTTCACCCTAGCCATAGAGAGATTTTCCTCATAACATAATTGGCAACCGTACTGGGGATGAATCTTCTTTCTTAGGTTTTGAAGTACTTTTCTCCTTAGATTGCTCTCATTTTTATTGTGGTTCTTGTTGTATCATTGCTTGACAACTCCTTTTCACTCTGGGTCTGAGTTTTCAGCCTTTCTCCCTTTCCTAGCCTTGTTTCAAAGCATATACGTGCCTTTTTTCTTGACAATCACATATACACATAGGCTTTGTCATTGCAAGCTGCGTATATACGCTTTGTTTTCTTAAACAGTCACATACACCTTTTCTCCTTTCCTTTTTATTGGTGTGGTGTTTGTTGGGTGGGATTTGATGCTTGCTGAGCCTTCTTAGGTCTCTGTAGTGCCTGTTGAGTACCTGTGGGATGACAGGAAACCCTCTTTTGGTTGAATTTTTGGGCAAAGTTTTTCTCTTCATCTTTTGATTTTTATTGTTCTTGTACAATGGGCTGGGTGTTTCATTACTTGATATCCTGCTTGAGTAATCTCTCTTTTATACACAATAGGGTTGTATATCAAGTTACTTTTCAGTCCATGCATTTTCAGTTTCGATATATTGAAAATACAAAAAAACAGGTATTTTGCATTGCTTGGCATATTTTATCTTTTGAGTTTTTATCATTAGCTTAGTGCATACATTGAAAGATTGCATTTTTCACTTCCGAATCGCAGAGTTGAAAATTGCATCACTTTTAGGAGCATATCATACATTAAAAGTTAAAGTTAGAATTTGCATTATTTTCATATTTAATTTCTTGCAGAGTCATAACACCATGAGTTTCATCACCATACCTTTTTGAGTAATCACAACCATAAAATCAACGCTATAATTTAAAATTTGTTAGTAACGATTTTATTTTCTAGGGTGCACAAGTTAGCCTAGGATTTAGTGCCTTGTAATAGGATTTTGTGACTAAAATTCTCCAAGGAAATTAAATCAACATATGTGTCTGAGAAAGGGAGTTGAGAAGTCCATTGTATAATTGGTAAGATCAGGAGGCTTCGCTCACACCGAAGTTAATCAAGAGGTCATGCAAAGTTAGTTTAAGGGATATCCCCCAGATACTCGCCTAGCATTAGAGATATTTCTATGGATTTATTCGTATTTGGGGATATTGCTAGTGCCCATACCTCCATGAGAGGCGGTTATTTCAAGGTTTCGGAATTTGATACCCTGCCCATACGGTGATCCGAACATACGACTTCTCACCTATGCATCGGTTATACAGTGGTTTATTAGTTTCTTGACTTAGCTATCTCATAGGTTACTTGCAGGGGTTATTCTTCTAGTACCCTGGGTCAGATAGGGGTCGGACAGAACACAACATTTATGGAGGATTACCTCTCTGGGGGGATCTGATTGACTGGTTGTTAAGCCCACGAGGGCCCTTATAACTAATTTTGTTACCTATGATCTTTAGCAGGGAGGCTCAGGTCCCTCTTGGACAAGACATACCTTCTTTAGGGAGGGAGGCCACTCAACCACTTTATCTTGTTTGCATGCATATCGGTCGTTTGACTTTTGGTGTGCTGTTTGATTACTAGTTGGCCTTAGGGGTCTTTACTGAGTTTTCATTATCATGGATAGTGGAGTTCCTTTTGCCTCCTCATTTACTGCTACCTACCCCATGATGCCCACTCATTTCATGGGGACAAATCCTTCTGTTTTTCATAATGGTATGCAGAACTATGGAACTCAGTCCACGCCTTGGGTCTCTAGTCATTCTCTTGTTGATATGTCTTCGCACTTTCCATCCTCTGTCTCACCTCCCTATGCGAATACAAGTTTTGGGTCTGGGGGAATGGTGCCTCCTTATTATCCCTCTCCATTTGGTGGGAGTCATATCCCTCAAACACCTCTTATGGTAGGAGGTTGGAATCTTCCTTCCTACAAATCCACCATGCAAGAAGTAAGTTCCCAATTAGGAAATCATTCTACTTATTACACTCCATCCACTTATCCTTCTTCTGCTATGTCGGTTCCTACAAACACTTTTCCCATGGAGGACCTCCATCTATCCTCTGGTGTTTCATCTGAGGGAATTTATTTTTATAGTATGGGAAACCCCCTTCACGAAGTTCCTTCGTTTAGGGGAAACATATATCCTCACATGAGTAACCCTGGTCATGTCACTTTTTCATCTCAAGTGAATTCCTCAGTGTTGATTCCCTTACAACCCTTTATGAATCAGTATGGAGGAGGATACTATCCTGCCGAACAGGGATAAGGTGTAAAATAATATCCTTCCTGGCCTACAATTTCTCAAAACCAATCTTTCCCTAGACCTTGGTCTCAAATGCTGCAATCAACCATCACCACAAGTCTAGTCATTGTGTGTTATACTGGCATTATATCACCAACCTCTGCTATTCATGTTAAATATTGGTCGACAACCTCTGCAATTCATGTTGAAGACCTGCAGCCAACTGCTACAAGTCATGTTGGGGGCACAAGTCCAGTCACTCTGTGTCATACTGGCATTATATCACCAACCTTTACTAGTAATGTTGGAGATTGGTTGACAACATTTGTGAGTCATGTTGAAGACCTGCAACCGGCTGCTACAAGTCATGCTAGGGGCACATGTATGGTCACTTCTAGTCACACTGCACATACATCACCAACCTCTGCTAGTCATGTTGGGGATCCATCACCAACCTCTGCGAGTCATGTTGGATATTTGCTACTAGCCTTTGCAATTCATACTAGGAGCATATCACTGGCCACTTCAAGTTATGCTGGAGGCATTCATACGATTTAGAAGCATCGACATTTTATATGTAAGGCCAGATTCCTTTACAGGACATGCGAAGGAAATCACCTTACCTGTTTGTGTCCTGCTTCTGCCAGGATACTGGAAGCTTGGTTCTCACTTGAGGGCCGTTCAAGTTCCAAGTCGCCTATGTATTCCCCACATTGTGTTCTCTCTTTGGTTGATACAACATTCATGTCGATGAAATATTCGGCTGACACCCCTTTTCCTTTAGGGGTTGATGGATCCTTTGACCTTGTTGTCTCGCATCCCATTCAACCAGTGGTCATGTCGATGCAATCTTCGACCGACAACACCCCTTTTCCTTTAGGGGTTGATGCACCTCTTGACCTTGTTGTCTCACGTCCTATTTGACAAATGTTTGAGGAAGTGGTCATATCGATGCAATCTTTGATCGACCCCACTCTTCTCTTGGAGAGTGACAAGTCTAAGGAAGCGGTCGTGCCAATGCAATTTTTGGTCGATCCCGCTCTTTTGGTTCTGGTTCTATACCTTCTATGCCATGTCCTTAGCATTTTTAGTACTTCACCTTCTAAACAAGAGAGAGTTGTACTCTTCCTGAGTTCTCTCCCTCCAAGTCTTGACGAGGTTCCCTTTGATTGGGATGGTCTTGTGGGGTATCTAATGCCTCTACCTATGTCTTTTCCAGGAAGAGACATTATCTGATATATCACGGAGACGATAACCTCCGTTAGCACTTTGTCCTCCTCGACTTGGAGAGATTTGGGTTTTCCCAAGCTTATGTCAACTATTTGTAGAATATTGACATTCCATAGAAGGCCGGTACGAGAACCTTGGCCTCCCCCATTACATATTGATTAGAACATCATAACGAGTTTAATTTAAGCTATTTTCCATCTTGTCTTTTAAAAAAGAGAAAATATTGTCGAGTGATTTGTCCCTTTCTCACTCGTTAAATTGGATTTGAAAGATCACGAGTCTTATTTAAGCTCTTTTCCGACATGTTATCAAAAACTTAAAAGATAACCGAGTGAACTTGTCTTTTTCACACTTGTAAATTGGTTTTGAAGAGACATCTACTTGGCACAAGTTTATCCCTTTTTCACACCAAGTAGACTAAACGACATTAAAAAGGAAATTTTTTGGCGTTAAGTTGTGATTGCATCTCATACCCCTGCTTGCAGTATTGAGCCTATAGATGGTACTCGCTTTGCGTTATAAACCATTTTCCTTAGTAGTTTTTCATCCTCAACCATGTAGAGCCTTGTTTATATCCTTTGCAATTTGACACCCTATACCTAGGAGGGAACATTCCCCTGAGTGCCCATCTCCCGCATGCACTTCCCTGCATTGAGCATAGCTATTTTCCACTGCTAG
This sequence comes from Picea engelmannii, assembly GCA_009831015.1. Lineage (NCBI taxonomy): Eukaryota > Viridiplantae > Streptophyta > Pinopsida > Pinales > Pinaceae > Picea > Picea engelmannii. The sequence goes on along the minus strand of ML776745.1, from coordinate 187,773 downwards.
AACTAGTTTCGCTTACTTGCGACAGTCCTTTCCTCCTCTGTATCATAGCATTCATTTGTCTATAAAAACACAAAAAAAGATGGGTGGGAAGGGAGTGTTATCTTATATTGGCAACAGTCGTGTTGCCTTTGAATAGAGCACAAAGTGATTTGAGTCCATTCATCATAATTTTGGGTTTAGCATGGACTTAGGAAGCTAAGCTCGTTACAGAGTCTTCTCTACCGACTAGTTACTCTTCTAGTCCCTACAGGGAACTTCATTGATGCCTCCTACATCTCATGATTTTATCATTGGGTCTCTGCTACCAGGGTCCATCATATGTCTCTTGCTCTTGTTCAAAGGAATTCTATCAACTTGTGTCGGCCACTCCTCATAAATCTTGACTTTGAATGTCGGCCATACACTCAGTTTGTCTCAGAATCACATGATACTTTAGTCCTATCATGCACCCTGACCCTACTTCCATCATTGGTAGGTAACCTTGAACCCAACAGTCGACATTTCATCATTGGTTGTTGACTAGGTGGTTTCCCTTTTGTTCAATGGAAAGACATCTATTCACACATTGGGATTCGTGCAGTGTATTGGATGTCATTAGCCTTATTGGTGGTAGCCTCGCCTTTGTTATCAATTTTTCATCATTGAATACTATTCAGAGGGTTTTTTTCATGTACTGCTTGCACTTGGGACATGCGAAAGATGCACAGGTTCGTTAGTTCGTGAACTTGTTCTTCGTCCAATTTCCACCAAATCATGAAGCTCCTGCTTTGTACCTCGTGCTAACTGATGAGAGATGCCTTAATTCTCTCCTTTCAGTGGGTCTTTCCATTGACATCAACGCATTTATTCTGGAAATGAGGCCTAGAGTCTTATGAGTACCTTGACGCTTGTAGTCATTAGTGGTAGGCTCTCTCACCATCGACAGTTGGGAATACATCAATGTCTCCTGATCGATGGATTCTTCAGGTGTTCGACACTGAATCCTCTATTCACACTTGTAAGAATGTACTTGGTGCCTTGATACCTACTTTCATTATCGGTAGGTTGTCTTGTGTTTGTTAACGATATAAATCAATGATCGGTAATCTAACGATGTCTCATTATTTTCAACCTCGACTCCTTTATTCACATGATGTAGACTTGTATCTTTGGTAGATTGTGTAGAAGACTTGAAGACATCACTATGTGGCCGCATCTTTCCTGAGTTGTTTCCTTCTTTTCATTTGGACCAGTACCTATACGACTTCAGTGATCATGGGAGATCAAATTGTACTCCATGGTATACATATATCTTCAGTTTGGTTTTGATATTGTTTCTACTGGGCCTTGTTCATTACTATGACATTTTTTTGGCATGTAACTACATTTGTATTCGCCTATTCATGGCCACGGACAATTTTTTGGTATATTTTTCATATGGATCTGCAATGTATTTTGGCATCCATGTATGCAAATTTAGTACATAATGTAATGAATGATAGAGTTTGTCCATTTGGTTCTCTACCACTCCACTTGTGGGTTATTTATAATGTATTTCAGCCATCGCAGATTCTCCTATGACCTCACACATTAGGGGGCATCTATTATAGAAAGATTTGCCTCACCCTATGAAATCTTGCAGAGAGGGCCTTATTACATTCCCCCATGCAGACTTACTTTCCTTGATTGATAAATCCAGAGACAAAAACAAATATTTTTCCACTTGTATGCACCTTGAAAGATATATGGCAAGCGTATACATTGGCTGCTCCACTACAGCCAGTGTACATCAGGATTTGTACCAAAAAATCAAAATTAAATGTCGAGTTTCCATGTCACAATAGGAGATCTCTTATCCTTGGCCTTCCATATACTGGAAACGTTCCGAATCAACCCTTCAGTTTCATTTTGAAGGCTATAAGAAGCCAATTTTGAGCTATGGAAAAGGGGGAGAGAATTCAACTTTGAGAGCAAAGTTACTCTAGAGAAATTATTACTTAATTATTGAGTCTACATCCCTTTGTCCTTTAAGTTTGAACATAGTGTTCAATCCACAAGATCTTCCCTTATTGATGGAGAACCTATTTGCCTCCCTTATATGAGATTTCCTTTAGTGAAGGATTGAAGTGGTGGAGGCCCATTTGGAAGGAACTTGGTTTCTTGGTTACGAACTATGCCGATACAGAAGTCTATAATTTTTTCACTTCTGCTGGTCATTTTTTAATAGAAATACTCCTTTCCCGTCCAATTGATATCTTGCAAATATATGTGTTATGATCCATGGGCATGTTTGTTTTGTATATTGATGGATTATGTTATCTAATGTGCTAACCTGTTATATCATCACTATATGCTTTCTTTTCTTGTTTGTTGAGAACTCGTTGTAGGTATAAATATTTGGGTCAAAGTGCTCAATGGTGGACATCATCAAACATTTGGATGAGGTAAGCCTCTTTCTTACTTCTCTTGCACATCAGTTTATATAGCATATGCTGGAATTGAGTTGATTTCTACAGTCATACTTGTCTGTTGTGGTTCACCCTATCCATAGAGAGATTTTCCTCATAACAGTTACAAGAAAGACTTGGAACACATAATACAACATTGAAATGATCGTTTTCTGCTTGAACTATTCCAGATCCTTCAACACTAAGAGATCTATCATCACCAAAAAATATTTTATTGGTGTTAATTCATTTAGAGAAGAAAATATGTCTCTATCCTTAGCCATATGATAAGATGCTCCAGAATCAATAAGCCACTCATCAGAAGAAGAAGTAGAAGTTGTATTGAAGGAGAAACTAGAAGAAGAAAGAGCATGTCCATGAGAAGAAAAAGAATAAGTAGAATCAATATTGATATTTTGCTTCTTCATCATTGCTTCTAAAGATGTCATCTTCTTTAAACATTTGGACTCATCATGACCATCATTATCACAAAAGTTGCAATGTCTGTCAGTCTTATTACTTTTATATTTTTCTCCTTTGTCACCATTAGGAGAAGAAGTTGTTTGAGTGGGTTTGGGACCCTTATATTACTTGTTGTTGTGGTGATGATGTTTGTTCTTGGGATTCTTGGGTTTACCTTTCCGATGGATGACTAAGGCTTTGTTGGAGGTACTTGAAGTGTTGATCACTCCAAGTTGTACAAGATTATCTCTCTCTCTAATCAAAGCATCAAAAAAGTTCTCAAGACTGAGTTTTTTATAAGTTGTCCCTAGAGCCTCTTGCATGGCATAAAACGTAGATACAAACAAAGAATATTCTCTGCCTAGCTTAGAAAGAATAAGATAGATGCAATGATATTATTCTATCTTTATCTTTCATTCTTCACATAAAGTTCTGAGTGTTTTAAACTTAGATAGATAGTCTTCAATGCAAGAAAAATCATTTGGACTTAAATTCAATACTTGATTTTCTAACTGTTGTGCTCGAATAATATTGTGTTTACCAAACACAGATTCAATCTTGTCCCAAGCTTCTTTGGGTTGATCAATTGATTGAAGGTGGAACATTAAATTAGGAGATATGGACATTCCAATTAATCCACATGCTTCGTCATTCCTATTATCCCATTTGAATTTTTTATCATCATCAGTGGGTGTTGTTTCCTTTCCCAAGGTAATCCGGTACAAGCCTTTACTTCTTAATAAATCCTCCATATGGGATTTCCATTAGAAGTAGTTGGTGCTGGTAAACAAGAGATTACTTGTAGAATCCATATTAAATATGAATATAATATGGATTTTAAAACTGAAACTGGTGATCTGGATGGAAAGATCTCAAAAAGTTAGGCGGTTTTAAAAAAACAACATTGAAAATGGACTTCGGATGTGAGAGTTATGCCCTTTAAAAAAAAGGCATAAACGATAACCAAAGGACCATGTGGTGGTGTAAGTTGCTTTATGAAGTGACCCACTTTTATAAAGAGAAGTGGGGATCACTTTTACAATGAAGTTACTTTGTAAAAGAAAACTGCATGCAAAATAAATAACTCTAAAATAAAATATTAAAACTACTTATAGTGATTCACTTTTATACTTGAAGTGAAATACACTTTACAATTTTATCATGAACTTTTTCAAGAAAAGTAACAAAAAGAGAGACTTGAACTCAAGACCTCTTACTTAATAAGGAAACCTTTAACCAAATGGTCTATCAAAACATATTGGATTGTTTAACTAGAGGATTTTTGTTGTTCTTTTTGTTGTTGAAGCCGACCTTGGAGAGCGTGCTAAAAAAAACTCTTTTTTCACACAAGAAAACAATTTCGCTTCTCGATGACAAGAAGGGTTAGATCTTGGTTAGATTACCTGGAAGATGCATCTTTTCCTATCTGTTTCTAATTTTCCAAGATCTCACAGGGCATGGGGAAAATATCATACACAGATCTAAAAGAGTAGAAACCCAGAAATAAATAATATAAAACCAAAATAATACTTTGCAAAAATTCAAAAAAATGTGTATTCAGGCTTTATACCTCCGGATCTGACGGAAATGGTCATATATTGGGAAAACATAAACCTTTTCGAGTGAAAATAAAAGTGTTCTTGAATTAAACGAGCACTTAGGGTGCAATGGAACAGTCCTCTCAGCCCAAAAATGTACGGAAATGACAGAAAATGGAGATTAGGCAACTCGACTTCACGATCTCGATCTACAACAAGAGCGAGTCTTCAAACAGGCTCTGATACCATGTTCGACAACAAAAGTATTCCAATAAAGGACGAACAACTTCAGTAACCACTCACACAACCAGATCAAATATTGACACACCAATGTTTTGACATAGTAAAACCCCTACGGGGAAACATCCACAGCCCCAGCCAACGTGGCCACTTGGAGCAGTTTATTAATGCAAAAGAAAAATATTACAGAGAGATTTTCTTACAATCGATCATCGAAAAATAAACCTCCATTCTCTTTAAATAGAGATCATGGACCAATAGGGTGTTAAGCCACAGATCAATGGTTGTTAAGATCGAGGAGAATATGAATCGTCGGATCACTCTATGTCGGGGACATATCGTGACCATCGTATTTCCTAACTACAAATGCATATCAATGCATACTAAAGAAACACACTTTTACCTAACGACACATTATACCAAGTAGATATTAACTAACTTCTAAGTGTCTAAATATCCTAACACATCTAAACAACAAAAACCTTGAATCTACGAAGTTCCGAAGTCTCGAAGACAGTTCGTTGCGATAATATTTAAAAGGGTATACACATGAACTATAGGACACGTCAAAAGGCTAGTGTGTCACATAAATAATATGTGCCACGTGTCACTTGAAATAGTACATATGATGAACACAACATATTCTTTAATCGAGTGCCATGTGTCATGGTCTATATGAGCGCCATGTCCCCTGACTGATGGATGCCACATATTTGCGACATTTTTATGACACGTGTCAAAAATGGATTGATTCCATGTCTCTCTCGTACTTATGGCTTCAAAGGTTTCTTAATGTGAACCTTTTATAACTCCCAGAGTAGTACGAACCTGGATTGATGTGGTCGCCTCGCATCACATGATGTCACGTGTCTTTACTATTTGATGCCAAGTGTCCTTCGCGCATGGCTTCCATGTGCCTCTGGAACTTCACCCTTCGGGAGTTTCTCTATGAAGAGTTTGTATAACTCCCGGACTGGTATGGGCCCAAAGTCATTAACCATGTTTATTTCCAATTAAACCAAGATTAATGTCTCTTATCATTAAGTATCTTGGTAATTCTTGACAATAGCTCTTCGACATTCGGTGATTTCTATATGTTCTGGATTGAAAACTCTCATAGTGGTATAGGCCCGAAGTGACATAGAACTTCATGCATTTGGATCTACGACACTTCGACTATTTGGGGGTTTACAAGTTGTCGCTTGTTCTTATTCTTAAAACCTTCTCTATTTTGAAACTTCGAATGTGCAAGTGTCGTTGATATGAACCCACATATAAGTGTTAGTTTTATGCTAGGCTTTGGGTTTTCCAAATCATCTTCCATCACCATTTACACATCTAGACCTCATGTTGTAAAAATGATTCTTTGTAACCTAAATAGACAGTTGATTGATATGTCTAAGGATGACACCCAGAGTGCCCAATATTAGAATATCTTCTTCATCTTGTAAGATAATTGAAGTTGTTAGAACACTTTAGGATTTTAAACTTTTGAATTTTAAAATCTTTTGTTTTTACCTCTTAAAAATAAAAATTCACCAAAAAAACTTAGGGAATTGTTTTTTAATTAAATAAATCCATGATCGTTATGTATTAATATTAATAAGGTGCTTACAATATCATCCGTTGATAAATTGCATTAAATTTGATCAAACGACTCTCATGTTCTCTGCATTGTAAACCTGCCCAAAGTTTAAAAGAAAACCTTCAACGGTCACTTCGGAACTTTATGCTTCAGGAGTTTCAAGGCATCTAAAAAAAAAAAGCCCCAAATATACAAAGTTTCTAACTCCCGAACACAGTTCCTTGTGATAATATTTAAAAGGGTCTACAAATGAGTTATAGGACATGTCAAAAGGCTGACATGTCACATAAATAATATGTGCCACGTATCAATTGAAATAGTATAGATGGCAAACACAAAATATTCTTTAAACAAGTACCACATTTCATGGTCTATATGAGTGCCACGTCCCCTGACTGATGGACGTCATGTATTTGCGACAGTTTTATGACACGTGTTGGCAACTAATTGATGCCAGGTCTCTTCGATGCTTAGGGCTATGGAGGTTTCTGAATGCGGGGCTTGTATAACTCCCAGAGTAGTACGGGCCCGGACTGATGTGGCTACATTGCATCACATAATGTCATGTGTACTTATCGGTTGATGCCACATGTCCTTCATGGATGGTTGCCATGTGCCTCTGGCACTTCTCCCTTTGGGAGTTTCTCTATGTAGAGTTTTTATAACTCCCAGACTGGTACGGGCCCGGAGTCATTAACCATGTTTATTTCCAACTAACCCAATATTAATGTATCATATCATTAAGTATCTCAGCAGTTATTGACTCTGTCTCTTTGGTGTTCGACGATTTCAACCTGTTCTGTTTTGAAAACTGTTGGAGTGGTACATGCCCGAAGTGTCGTGGCACTTCACGCATTCAGATCTACGACACTTCGACTATTTGGGGTTTCACAAGTTGGCGCTTGTTCTTAAAACATGTGTGATTTTGAAACTCCAAATGTGAAGGTTTTGTTGATATGAACCCACATATAGGTGTTAGTTTTATGCCAAAATTTGGGTTTTCCAAAGCATCTTCCATCACCATTTCCACATCTGGACCTCATCCTGTAAAATTGATTCTTTGTAACCTAAATGGATAGTTGTCTGATATGTCTAAGGATGACACCCCGAGTGCCCAATATTAGAATATCTTCTTCATCTTGTAAGATATTTGAAGCTGTTAGAGCACTTTAGGATTTTAAACTTTTAAATTTTAAAATCTTTTGTTTTTACCTCTTAAAAATAAAATTTCACCAAAAAAACTTAGGGAATTTATTTTCAATTAAATAAATCCATGATCGTTATGTATTAATATTGATAAGGAACTTACAATATCATTCGTTGATGAATTCCATTAAATTTGATCAAACGACTCTCATGTTTTATGTATTATAAACCTACCCAAATTTTAAAACAAAAACTTCAGCAGTCACTTCGGGACTTCGTGTTTCAGGAGTTTCAAGGAATCTAAACAACAAAAACCCTGAATCTACGAAGCTCTGAAGTCCCAAAGATAGTTACTTGTGATAATATTTAAAAGGGTTTACAAATTATTTATAATACACGTGTCATTAAATTTTTTCTTGGGCTGGCACCTGGCACTTGTTTTAAACATTCATGTCATCTTATTCAAACATTTTCAGTTGAAATGTGTCATCCATATTTCTTGACACATCACTAGAAATCACGTCATCACTGCCATGTCACTCTGGAAGATTTCCCTTCGGAAAATAAAACAAACAATGTTTTCCATATGGTTGAGGGTTTCGAAACTACGGGGTTCTGAGGCCCTGAAATACCTATAACAATTTGAATGTTTACTCCAAGAATTATACCTTCAGAGGATTTCTATCATCCTTCATTCAAAACCCAAAAGTATCGAAGTTTCGAAGTACTTAAGGATAAAGGATTTTTAAAACATGATTAATTAAAATATAAAAGTGATTAGTTAATGATTATTTGCTTTTGCAATTCCGCCTTCCGTAGATTTGTCTCATCTTTCATTCAAAACCTGCAAACGTCGAACCGCCAAAGTATTAATGGCATTTATAACTCTCTAAGGTTAAATATTTTTGCAATCGTCGGTTAATAAATTCCATAGATTTTTAATAATCAGCTTGTCAGTAGATCAATATCAAGGTTGATAGACTTTATGAATAAACACATTTCAAATCTCAAGTCATTCTACCATTTGCAATTAGAGTTTTCCATTCAGTAATTGAGATCTTAGAGGCTATTCTTATCACAGTAAGGTCAATTTTATTTCTCTGAGAATTATGATGCCATGCAAACCAGGGAAGAAGAAGATGCATCAGCAGATGATTCCAACTCAAACACAGATATTCTCTCCGACACCACTTTGTGAATTACAAACACCATAAAGTCTTGGAAACAGGTCTACGATATCTTGGAACATGATATTATTTTCTATCTGGACGATTCAATGGAAGAAGAAGACAAGTCATTCTCAGCCAAGCTCAGGTTGGTAGTGTTGGATCATGTTGTCATTCATGCCAATGGTTTGATTGATTGATGTCATTGATTGACGTCAAGTGAGTGATTGATGTCAAAGGATTGACTGATTGATGATTTATGTAATATAATATGTATTGTCCTTGATGAGAATGAATAGATGAAGATGGATCAATGAGTTGTCATTGATACATGATGAAGATGGATCAATGAGTTGTCATTGATACATGATGAAGATGGATCGATGTGGTTCCATTGGTATATGATGAATTGTTGGAAAAATGTATAGATGAATCATTATTGTCTTATCATGATTGATAAGGTGCACAAATGGATGAACTCCAAAGTGGTCCCCTTATGGTGAAATCCCTCACGGGAACACGCTTTGTGGATTGAGTTATCCTAGAAGAATGGTTGGAGGACCCATGCTCTCATTATTGTCTTATCATGACTGATAAGGTGTACAAATGGATGAACTCCAAAGTGGTCCCCTTATGGTGAAAGCCCTCACGGGAAGACACTTTACGGATTGAGTTATCCTAGAAGAATGGTTGGATGACCCATGCTTGTATGAGGAATAACGAGATGAAGATCAAGGAAATTGTTGGTGAAACTATCCTAGATGGATAGTGCTTGTCATGCCATTTCTGGTGGTATGTGGAA
>ML776745.1:162337-177251 GCA_009831015.1 Picea engelmannii | reverse complement strand
TGATATATGTTGCTGATATGTATTCACATATAACTTATTATTAATGAAAACAATGAGTAATGAGTAAATGTCGAATGCTAACAAATGAGTTTTGTGTAAGAGGGAAGTTTTGGGAAAAAAATCCCCACACTCATTCACCCCCCCCCCCCTCTAAGTGTGGTAGGTGTGTCCAACAAGTAGATCAGTCTGAAATGCACATGATTATTGCTCGACTAAAGATAATACCCTACAATGACATGCTAAGTTGGGCTCTGGAACACATTGACATTCAAACCAGAAGCATTATCAGTTACTAGAACAACTTTGTTGGATCCTTTCATCTGGAGGACATACAAGTAATGTATAAACTATCTTGCACACCCAAATACACATATAATGCAGCATTTATTCTGGATTTTGAAAGGAAAGAATGCACTCAATATGGTCGAACTGGTTATGACATAATCAAGACCTGGTGGGGAAATCCAGCCAAGTTTAAATCCAACGTTCATGGTATATATTCCACAACATCCTTAGATGCTCATATTTTATACATTTCCATGATGCTCTGTTTTCTATTTGGAAGGAAAAACCTGACACATTTCACAGTGTAATGGGTGTCTATAATCAATGAAGTGGTCTAAGGCTATACGTTCAACTAGGAGGTTGCCTAGTACAAATCATTGAAATCAAGAGACCAACATTCTCCTTTTTACATTTCCATCTACATCATGGATGACATTTGCTTCATGACTCCATTTCCCCTGATGAACTGGAGCTAGACCCTGACTTGTTGTCTGATAACCTAGCCAAGGAGGTTGCCGAGTACAAATCATTGAAATCAAGAGGCCAACATTCTCCTTTTTACATTTCCATCTACATCATGGATGAAATTTGCTTCATGACTCCATTTCCCCTGATGAACTAGAGCTAGACCCCGACTAGTTTTGAGCCTATACATTTCTACCACTCCAAACTATGGGAAGAAAATGATAAATATTTCTTTTATGAGATCTATCACAATGTAGTGGTATAGATTCATGTAGCTATCTATGGTCACCCTTCGCACAGGATTTCAGAGCACATTATGGGGAACTTAGGCATGATTGCAGACTCATACATTGAACATAACTTCTCTTACATCTGATTGTTTGCTTTCTTCATTTCTCCCCATTCCCTTCCAAAATTATTTCCTGATAGGATGGTCTGCAGAGAAGTGGCATACCAAACAGTCACAGGAGGAATCACCAAATATTTGAAAGTGGCTCAGAAAAAGGTATGGCCAACTTTTCCCATACAACTTGGCATGTTTACATTGTTATATTTTGGTCATTCAAAAATCGAGGCTGCAGCCTTAGAAGATGTCAAATTAGTTGACATTGAATTCAAAAAACATGATCCTCAGAGAATAGTAGAGAATCAATTGGCCCGAATCAACATGAAAATATATATACACGAAGACTCCCCTTACAACAATGTTTTCTGAGGAGCTAGATCCTATGAAGAAGTCGGAAACAGATTTCAGTCTCTGCCTCCTAACCAATAGGCTACTTTCCTGAGCTTTCAAAACCACAAAAGGAATAACTTGCCTAAGATTTTGCAAGGAGAGTCAAATCCCATTCCATCTTCACATGAAACTAGATCCCCAGAACCCCAACGAAGTAGCTCCATTGATGAAAAAACAGAACAAGTGTTGAACAATAGAGATGCATTATTTAAACATATAAAAGCATCAATTCCAGGCCTAAATGATCAATAGTTATTAGCTTCCCTTAAAGTTTTCAAGAAATACGCTCATGCTTCTTCCCCTTCATCACCAGTTACTACCACTGTTACTCCCAGTCTTACTAGTGCAGAAAAACCTACTACAATTATTTCCCCTATTCCCTCAGTAACTCCTTTATCAACCTGTTTTGAGGTTCCCAGTTCCGAAGTCATCCATCTAGACGAACTCACTCCAATATCGCCTGAAGAGATGCACCCATCCAGTTTCTTTTTCAATAAGAAAAGAAAATATATCACCAGAAAAGAATCGCACCAGAAGGGAGGAGTGACCACCAAGAAACATAGAATAGTATATGATGGACATGAAAAAAATGACCCTGAATTTGCCAAAGAGGTTGCAGATTCACTAGGAGCATTTTCCACTGCCAATCAATGGTCAGTGGGCAATCTTTCAAAGAAAATGCAAGAAAATTCCCTCTTGGTTGAATAGTTGTACAATGAAATGTAGAGAACATAACATGTTATCACCAATAGAATGAATTATGACATAGAGGAAATCAGGTTGAATTATAAACAACAGATGAAGCAGCTACAGGAAAAACTGGAGATGAATGTCTAGAATAGTAATTCCATAATTGCTCAGTGAGATAGTTAAATACAATAGTTGGACACTAGAATAGCTTCACTGGAAAAGACAAACATAGATAATACTTCATTCCAAAAACAAGCATTTGAAATTAATGAAAATATGGAAGTTGTCAATCAGGATCTGTATAAAAAAATGGATACTATTCAGAAATACTATAAGGCAATAAACAATTCTCTAAAAAGTATTTATGAGAAAGAAAACAATGCTTGTATGGCCAGATCCAAATTTTAGGAATTCATTGTATGCAAGCAAAAAGCCAATATTCCTTGTCTTGCCCCTTTCTCACAATCTGAACAGGTGAAAACTGAAATGGCCTTGAAAGTTTGGGAGACAAACCTACAAGAAACCAATAACGTTTCTAGGGAGGCAAAGGAGGATTGTTTGAATACCCTATCTGTTGTAGAGACAACATTGATTGAATTCAAAGGTAATGACATCTTTGATACACTCGAGAAAATTGACATAGAAAAGAATAAACAAAGCTCCAGAAAGAATAAGGAAAGTATAAAATCTATCATCCAATAGATGAACCAGATTGATTTTCTCAAGATCAACGAGTTGTGCTAAAACCTAGTTTGCAACACCAAATTACAGCCCAGACAGTAATGAAGATCTAGGAGAAGCTACCACTAGTACAGAAGAAGGCACTTGCCTTCGAATTGAACGAGAACATTGAACCTTCGAGATTTTTCATAGCATTGATGGAAATGTGTACCCAGTTCAATGAACAGTCGAAATCAAGCACATCCAGGACCAAATAAAGGAGCTTATGAATGAAATCAAACCTATTTGCATATCTGAAGTGTTGTCACATGAATCATGTAGATGGAAGATAGTTTTTTTATTATGAAATCAAACCTATTTGCATATTTGAAGTGTTGTGACATGAAGTGGATATCTTCCTCACATTTTTATTGTGGGATAAATAGATTTTGGTCACAAATAGAAAAAAAATGACATTAGAGAGATTTCTTAAAAGGGAAAGACAAAGAAACTGTCCAACTGTACTCAATTTCATAATATTGTTTATGAAAAATGTTTTATTAGTACATGCCAAGGGGATTATAGTGATGAGTTTTTCCATTGAATACATATTAGTTAACATGTTGACTACAAATTTATGGTGTTTTCTAATGTTTAACATTGTTTGATTGAATTTTTGTAATTTAAAAAAAAAATTAAATCATTTTAGTGACTACATATTAGTTAATATGTTGAGTACAAATTTATGGTGTTTCCAAATGTTTAATATTGTTTTATTGAATTTTGTATTTAAAAAAAAAAAAAATCATTTTCCTGTACAACTATTGATAGATGAATTGAACCTCTTTCTACAAGAATTTAAGAGGTTATTTAATCCATAATTAAAGATGCACGATTAGGTTTTTTGTTTGTGCCCAGTACTTCCATTTAAATAAAATCTAGTCTACTGCGACATCTGCAGTTTTCGCTACTTACATTTTAGATGCAAGGATAATTTGTGATAGGGTGTAAGATTCCAACATAAAATTTTGTTGAGCATGTTTTGATGAGTGGTTGTAATCTCTTTATCTTAGAAAATCTCGATACCTTCAAACCTTGGCAAGATGAAATTCTAAATTGTTCCAATCTTTATATAAAACTCTGATGAGCCTTTTGTTCAACCAATCCAACATTTATGGAGTGGAACTCAAGTGTGGAACCCCAAAATCTAGGATGTCGAGCTAGAAGAAACCTCCAGATACATATAAAGCATCCGAAAATCATTTTTCAACGGACTTTTAACAAAGTCCAGATCCAGATAGTCAAATATCCAAGTATAACAAAACTGCCTAAATTCAACTCTGTCGCTACTCAATCTGATTTGTAATTCATTTTTTATTTCTTCATCATCTCTCAATTTCCAGTCTGATCTCTAATCTTTCTATGTCAATCATCGATGCTTACAGGGTTTCAACACCCATTCAAGGCATAAAAATGCCCTTGTTTTCTGTACATAGATCCAAGAGAAAGTGATGTAGATAAAGAGAATTTTAGAAAATAATTATATCGATGCGGCACTATAACATGATAGTCATACCATACTCCTATTCTTTGATTAACGTTAATCACAATCTTATACACCTGGAAAACACCATGATTTCATTACTCCTTCAAATAAATAAAAGCAAGGAATGTGACGGAATGGTGGACTAAAGATTTCATGTAGGATGTATATAGTGGTTGACTGAAACATATATCTCCTGGACATTATAATAACAACTATGGCTTACACAGATTTTCACTCTCTTGCTTTTAAATTTCAGGTGACATGATAATAAACCAACACATGTGTGACTTCATAAATGACATAATTTTGTGGCCACTAACCCTCTAACAAACACAACAAATAAGCGGACATATATAACATGGAAACTTAGTTTATTATTTGGCAGGGACTACGCTGCCATGCAACACTTGTTTAGTATATGTGATAGTTTTTAAACCCAAGATGATGTTATAATTGTAAATTGTACCGCAATATAGTAAGTGAGAGAAACACTTGTTTATACATGTCACCTCTCCATAATATTTAATATTAGATGTGATAGCTTTTGAACCCAAGATGACGTTATACAAATTATTGAAGATGTGATCTAGTTGAAAAGCAAAGTCATTCATTCCCCTCCATGTATTAGCAAGACATGCTTGAAAATCTAGATTGAAGACCCAACCAAGGAAATAACACTAATCAAAACTTTGTTGCTAAAATTGGAAAAGTATGAAATAAAGTGGAATAAATTATTGCTTCATTCAAATCTCCTCTTGAATGAGGACACATCACATTCCACATAATTTTTCATTGATAAAACATTTGAAGAATGGAAATGCGATATTGAGAAATATAGAAAAGAAAAGGAATAAGGGTCCACATATCTTTGTGGCATCGTTTGCACGAGTTCGTAAGGAGCAAAAGCATCTGGACGAGCGGGTGGCGGGCCCACTCGGTCGTTAACGCCATCTCTCCCAGTCAGCGCGACGCCCTGAGGTCAGGTGGAGAATACTAATGGTTAGGGAGAGGAAATGGTTCAACTCCCACACCTTTCGTTTGTATAAATAAGAGTGAAAAAGAGAATGGGATTTCTTCATTACATTGTAAATTGAATTAATGTTAATCGTGAAGCAAATATTTGGGAGTTTTTTAATTTTTTTTTTGAAAGGCTATTTTGTTGGAATTAATTACTTTTTTTCAGAAGAAAAAAATGTTTATATTAGTAAATATAAAAATGATTTTACATAACATTGTCTTCTGGAACATTTATTATGATCTTTTTTTGGAGCCTCACAAAAATATGTTTTTTTTACATTTTTTTTCAAAAAACTGAAGTATTTCTAAGATACAAGTTTTGAAATAACTATCAACTATTTTCCTTTCCAAAATGCAAATATATATAAAATATCAGTTTTTCATCTTTATAACATTGTTATATTCGTTGTTGACTAATCTTTCAAAAGTCTATGTTTGTATTTATGTACCCTTTGCGTAATATATTCCATCCTCGTCCAACTACAATGCTTCTTTTGAGAGTCGATCAACTTCTTTGTTATATTCTCTGTAAATGTGTTGAGCTTTGATTTGTAGAAACTTTCCTTTCAATACTCGTATTTTTGTCATCCATGGTTGCAAAGAAACCACCTGTAGATTGTTTTCATTAGTAAACTAGTCAATAATAATCTTTGAGTCCCCTACCAATTGCAACCTTGTTACCTTTTTATAATATGCAAAATATAAGATACACCACAAAGCTAGTAGTTCACCCCTGGTGTTAGTTCCTCTACCACAATTCATCTTGAGTCTGAAAGTCCCCAAAACTAGGCATTTTAAAAGAGCTCTAGCCCCACATTTATTACCCCTATCTTGAGAAGCACCGTAAAAAAATCACACTACTAGATCACAATCAATAATAAGAGGCCTATCAATCTTTCTATGCTGAATAGGTTGAGAATTTTTTAATTCACCCAAATCTTGAAGTATTATGTTACATACCTTGACCGACAAAAGAGGATAATCTTAAGAAATAACCAGGTTCCTCTGCTTCCAAATCTCCCAACAAATATAAGAAGGGATTTCTTTATAGTTTTCCCCTTCCTAAACCAGTTTTGAAAGCACTCGACAATTTGTCTCCCTTTCCAAGTATTATTGATTTTTAGCTCCTTTATTATTGTAAACCAAATACTTTTAGTAAATTTGCACTCCACAAAAAGGTGATACATTGTTTCCTCACTGTTACCACATAATGCACATCTACTAGGCCCAATTATACCTCTTTTGATTAGATTTTCCCATGTAAATATTTTTTGTTCAAGCATTAACCAATTAAAAAAAATGACTTTGAGATGTAATTGCCAACTCCAAAGTTCATTACAATAGAAATATGTTTCTTCCTCCATATCTTCCATCACTTGTACATCATAAGCTAGCTTGGCACTTACCTGTCCTCTTTTAGTATCCCATGATCACATTAAGCTATGATGTTATACTTACATCATCAAGAAACATCAAATGTGTAATTTTTAACCCTCTAGCCACTGAAGCACCTTCTATATTCTTTTCCTTCACCTGTTCCTGTATGATTCTACTCATCCCTTCTACCGCAAGTAGAAAGAGTAATGGTGATAATGGGAAACCTTGTCGCAAGCCCCTTGAACTTTTAAAAAATCAAGTAGGCCTACCATTGATCAACACAACAAAATTTGTAGAAGTTACACACCCCATAATCCAATCTGTGGTTTCTAGACTCAAACCCATCTGTAATCAAACTAACCTTAGAAATCCCCAATCCACTCTGTCATATTCCTTAATCAAGTCTAGTTTGAGGACCAAAGATTTAATATTTTTTACCTTAATGTTGTGTAAGGCTTCCTGTACTACTCCAATGGCATCTATGATTTGTCTGCCCTCCAAAAAGCCAAATTGTTCCTTTGAAATACCAATTGGCATAGCAGATTTTATTCTAGTAGTAATAATTTTAGTAATAATCTTATACACCAAATTGCAAAGTGCAATTGGTCTATATCCTTCAAAAGTTTCTGGTTTATCACTCTTAGCAATAAGTGACAGAAAGGTAGCATTTAAAGCGTTGGTGACCCTACCCTTCTGCCTAGTTTCTTCAACCATCTCCAATATTGCATTACCCATTAGATCAAAAAAAGAAAGAAAGAATTCTACAGTCCAGCCATCCGGCCCAGGACTTTTTGAAATTTTGAAACTTTTAAGTGTTGTCAGGATTTCATTTAATGTAATTGGTTCTGCCAATCTTTGGCCTTCCTCATATGAGAAAATCATTGGATACTTCCTGATTACTACTAATTGATTGGAAATAGTGAGATAGAGATTATCCCGAGCCTTAAAAACATGCTGAAAATGTTCATCTGCTTCCTTTTTGTAGTCCTTGTTTACTTGTGATCACAGTTCCATCTTCCTTTTTAATATTCGAGATTGAATTAATTTGTTTTTTGGAATTTGCATAAGCATGAAAGAATTTAGTGTTATTGTCACCTATATCCAACAAATTAATCCTACTCTTGTGTCTCCAGGTTTCCTCCTCCAAGCTTAGTAGAACCGATTTCCTCCTTTATTTTTCTAATACCGGAATTTTATCTTCCTCCACAAAAGCGCGAGCAAAATTTGTCTAATAAGTGTCCTCTTGCTGGAATTATTATAAAAATGGTTAGTTATGTTGTAGACTTTTCTCGTGCTTTCATTCTTACCATTGGCCTTTTGTGATTTCTAATATTTGGATGTGAAATTAAAATTACTAATTTTATCACATGCTTTATTATCTTGTTGTATTGAAATTTGTATTATGAATTAAATAAAATGTTAATTTATGTTATTAATGAAAATTTTATATTTTGGTTCCATATTTTTTTTTTTCACTTGAAACTTGTTTTTTGACTTGAAATTCTTGTTTTTTGACTTGAGATTCTAAATAAGTTCTTAAAGTTTTAGAACTGAATTTTATGTTATATTAGAATTTAAATTAGGATTTAGATTTTAATAAGCAAAAGAAAAATCTAGGATTAGCCAGCCATAAATAAGAGGAGTTTACTATCTCAAACAAAACAAAAAAATGCTAACTAGGCCTTATCTTTGGGTGAACTCCCAATGTTCACAATGGATATATATTCATGTCAACAAGGCGTAAACATTTTAAGTGGGAAGTCTTCTAAATTCGAACATCTTCAACAAAGTGTATAGATTTTTACTTCTAATGTGAAAGGATGTTGGGGATCGATTTGTAGTTTCATTTTTACCTTAAATCAATTAAAAAATAGTAGTGGTTAAAATTGTTAAGGGCTAATGGGTAGAAATGCTAAAACTAACAACATGAAGACCAAAAGACCACGTGTAAAACATCGTTAAACATACCTTTGATTAAAAAATTAAAAACCAATTCAAGAAACATAAATAGAATGTCTCGTTGTACCACTCTAGAAATCGATGATAATGATAGACGTGGAAATTACCACAGACTTGCAATATGCCACGTCATGGAAAAACTATACACACTTGTAATACGCCACGTCATGGCACAACTATGTGACACAACATTATTGAAAAAAACAATACAGGACATCTTTATTTCTTCATAAAATTTCATGATCTCTTACATGATACTACAAGGCATCTTTATTTCTTCATAAAATTTCATGGTCTCTGACATGATACTAGCGGCCATCATTTACACTCGGAATTTAAAAAATATATTCTAAATTCAAGCTGAATGAGGGAGCTTAAGGAGATTAGATGGCTTGCATGCCCTCCTTTAATGCACCCATTATGGTAATTTTTCAATGTTATTTTCGGAAATGCACAAATGGATATGCATAGGTTTTCAAAGGAAATTCACAAATTTGTATTAGTATTTTTCTATGTCTATGGATTGCGATTCTAAAATTTCTGTGGTTAATATTTTTGTGTTATTTTTTAACAGAAATATTTAAGAATGGTGTTTTCCTTAAAACTAAGAAAGATATATAGTAGTGAAATAAGGACGTAAAAAGAATTAAGAATTAAACAATATGTAAATAAAGATATATAGTAGTGAAATAAGGATTTAAAGAAGAATTAAGAATTAAACAATATGTCAAATATTTGATTTAAAGGGAAAATTGATTCGAATTTGTAAACTTTCCCTCAGTATACGAGGACTAAATTCTTGTGGATTTGGAATAAGGTAAAATCCTAAATACATTGTTTTATTATACAAAGAGATTTAAATCATGGTGGAACTATGTTTCTTTCTAAAATTTCTATTGGATTTTTGTAAAGGTCAGTTCAATACAAGATTAATTTACACTATCATCTAATCTATAAATGTATGATAAAATATTTCATAAATTTAACATAAATAAAAAATAAACAAATTGAGAATACACAATTATTTGATTAAATTTCACATTTCTTTTGAGTAATACTATCATAGACCCATCTTAACTTCTGCGTTGAAAGGGATCAAATTTCTCTAGGTGCAAACCCTTCCTTTTGCACTCTAGAAAGGGTTAGAACCCACATATACAAATTTCATTTTCTTAATTTTTTTTATTATTATTTAAGAGTGACACGTGTCAGCTCTACGTTGAATTTAGACAAGGAATCACACATAATTTAGGCAAGGAATCACACATCCACCTAATACTGGACAGTAAAATGTGCCTCTAGGTGCAACAAGATGAGGCCTCTAGAGCTAACTTGGGAGCAATCTTTCTTCCTTGGAGTTTTAAATTTTGGGCTAATCCAAAATTTTGATCGATTTTTTTGAGTATCTAGGTTGATTTAAAATGGGGAAAAACAGCTGGATAAGGTTCTGAAATGCATAAAACTTCGATCCATACAAAAACTCAAGCTATCCTGAAAATCTGAACAGATTAAACACATTTTTTTCCATGAAAAACGGTTCTGTTTGCTCCCGAATTACCCTACTCCATTTTTAAATGTTCAAATTCATCCATCCACTCTTGTTCAAGCTGGATATACAATTATAACCAGATATTCCTCTTCCTATAAATGTATTGCTGTTCCAGTAAGCCATTCTCACGTTATTTTTATCCTAATTATTGTTAGGTTTCTGGAAACTAAAAATATGTTACTGGCTTATCGATCTATTGTTCGCTGTTCATAAATTATTCGCAAATACTGGCGACAAACAACGACGTTAACAGTTTGTCATAACGGATAGCTTATTCCCTGTGTAATCTGCAGTCTCATTTGCGATCACACAGCACACCTGGAAATAAATATCCTAAACCCAATTAACCCTTAGGAGTCCCGCTAAAGCTATATTTTTTCAGGTAGAGTGGATCTGATCAATTTGAACGGAATATCGAGGGATTTTTCAATTTTTCGGACAGTTCAGATTTAGTAGATATGCAATTCAAAATTCATCGTTTGTTTTACTTAATTCCAACACTGAAACACTGAACAATTCATGTATAAGATTATCATGTTATATAAGAGAGCAAACTGTAGAATTAATCCAAAATCCGTGAGACAATACGATCGCATATTTGATAGTATTAAAATAAAATAACATTCACATTCATCAACTTAAGCGTGAGGAGATTTCCTTACAATCCAATGATGNACATCTGTCTATATTAATTGCAACTGGAAGACCGAGAAGACAGTGAAGTTTGCAGATAACCTGAATTCTGTTATATCAATGATATTCAACCCTACAAAAGATGCATGTATACATTCAAAATCTCTGGAGCACATTTAAATACGAAAGGAGACTTGACATATACAAATATGAGTATAAACCAAGAAACCAGGGATTAAGGCGAAAAGAGTCCTTCCCGGAACTGCAGAAAGGACTTTTCGACATGGCAGTATTGTCAAATAAACTTAAACAGGGAGGAGGCTTTGAAACGAGCACTGATTTTCCATTCGTAAACCTCTTTGGACGTTGTGGAACTGGCAGAAGTGATCTTAATCCGGGAACAGAATTTAGCCTCGATAGCACAGAACGCCCATGTGGCCGACGCTGGTTTCGACGCACACAACTCTGAACTGGGTGTTTTTGAAGTGCCAGGCGGCCAGTTGCAGGTGGAGCCTTTGCAGTATTGATCTGCATGATCCATGTTTAGCGGAGCGTCCGTCATCAATCCTTCACAAAACAAAACAACGCAGATTACTCACCGTATGATATTGGGTGCTTCAGTATGAAAAAATTGAGCAACAACGTAGGGTTTTTAAACTTTTAAGGAGCCGGCCAACCACGAAAATTCCCGGGGGAAAGCCATGCTTTTTTAAATTTGAGAAAAGCAGATTCGAATATTCTTTGAAAGGCTTTTCAGTGGTGATTGGTTGGCGCTTTCATGGCCAGCCAATCAACCTTATCCATTATCTGCTTTCTTTATGCTTTATTTGAAAGATTAAAAGCTTTTCATATTAATATTTTCTTATCAAAATTATTAATAATAATAAAAGTAATAAATTAATTGTAAGGTTATTTTCAAGAAGTTATATATTAAACTTATTATATTAATATTTTCTTATTAAAATTATTAATAATAATAAATTATAAATAATATTAATAAATTAATTTTAAAGTTACTTTCAAAAGTTATATATTAAATTTACTTTCTAGAAGTATATTGATTGTTAAAATTTATAAATGGGTAAATATTTTATCAACCTTTAAATTTAAAATCTATAACTAAAAAAATACTTAAAAAAGGAGCATTAAATATTAATGTACTTATATATTAAAGTTACTTTTTAGAAGTGATTTAATTGTTGAAGTTTTAATTGATTTAATTGCTAACTTTATAAATGTGTAAATATTTTTTTTTTTAATTTAAAATTTATAATTAAAAAAACATATTTAAAAAATAATATTAAATATTAATATAGTTATATATTAAAGTTACTTTTTATAAGTGTTTCTATAAGTGATTTGATTGTTAAAGTTTATAAATGTGTAAATATTTTATTTTTTTTCTAAATTTAAATCTATAACTAAAAAACATATAAAATAGAAATATTTAACATTAATGTACTTTTTTCAATAAGTGAAAAATGCTTATATTAAAAAATATAAATATTTTTTTACAAAAAGTTGATTTGTGGAACATCACTAAAAACATATAAAATAGAAATATTTAACATTAATGTATTTTTTTTAATAAGTAAAAAATGCTTATATTAGAAAATATAAATAGTTTTTTACAAAAAGTTGATTTGTGGAACATCATTTTAAGTTTCTTTTTTACAGCATCAAAAAAACTAAGAGAAATAAGTTTTGTTCACATTACATTTTACTCTAGTAAATTGTAAACTTTTAGATACAAACTCTGTAGTATATATCCATTTACACAGCGATTTGACTGGTAAAGTCTACAAGTTATACATACCCTATCCCCTTTGGATTTGAACTTGTGACCTCTTAAGAGGAAACACATGTTCTTAACCATTAGGCCCACTCAAGCTGTATAATTGTAAGTTGTAGATGTAAAATTATTTAATTTTTTTTTATTATTATTAAATATTGAAAAAATAATAAATTTCTGAGTTATAATGAAATATTTTAAAATTTAATATTTAATATGGAGAAATTACAATTTTACTCTTCGTCACTCTTCCAAATTATGTTTCTATAAACAACTCTCCCTCGAGATACATCGATTAAACTCGAAGTTAAAACTTATATTTTCTCGCAAAGATTTGTTTCTATGTTTGGTTAATTCTTATCTTCACATATTTAGTTTTAATTATCCCTTGGATGCCACGTTTTCCTTCCTCGACTAATGAGGTCTCCGTGTTAATGTGGTCTTCTTAGGGACCTTCCATGAAAAAGGAAGGTATTAATATGTAACATATAAAATATATTTATTAAAATAAAACAAAATAATAAATAATTATATATATTAGTTTAATTGTTGTATTAAATTGTTTTATATTATTTAAATATTAAAAAAAAAAATATTTTTAATTTAAAAATTGATAGGAATTATTTTGAATGAATAAATATTAATTGTTTTTATATTAAAAATAATAATTTTATTAATTTAAAATTATGATTTCAATATACATCAGGATGTTTGCATAAAGATTATGGTAAAAACAAATGGTGCCAATGTGCTCCCGTATTTATAAATGTGCATGCATTCATGAGTTTTCGACCTTGGTGTACTCTAAAGTTTCACTAATGATGCCAAATCAATTCAAAAATGCATCTTTGCTCTAGGAAGTGTACGGATTTTTGTGATATTAAATTAGAAAAAAATAAGGAGAAAAAGTTGAGGAGAGATTGAAAAAGCATCAGAATATGATGATGTGGTCATCAATTGGCTCCACGTAAGTATTTTGATCGAATTTTTTTTTTTTTTAAATTCATAATTTGTTTAAATTATAAAAAATTAATAAAAATAAAAGAATTCCTTATTAAATTGCAACATTGGATTTTCGAGAAAACCTAAACTCAACATCATCCAATAAAGACACACCAACCCCAACCCAGAACCAACAAACATAAACATTGAAATTGATGGAGGGTTGAGGTCTCTAAGAATCATTATACAAGACTTAAGAAATATTACTAGCAGTGGCCACATCCCTAGACACCATTGTTACTTCTATAGCAAATACTCGACCAATTAACACACATTTCTAATTACAAGGCCAAAATGTTTGAATATTTTAGGAAAGGTCTAGATAAAAACCAAGTCAGAGACCTCAACATTTCTAACAAGACTTCTTCACATTGGTTATTGACTCGGGAAGTAGATTACAACCAACAATCATAAAGAAACACATTTGTATGGACTAGTGCACCTATTAACCATTTTTAGACAATTGGATGGATAAGTAGTTTATCGTATTTGAAAAAACTCCCTGCAATAATAGGGAGGTACCTTTGTATTTCCTTCGGAAATTATGGGCTGAGTTTGTATTGGGTCATCATGTCAACTACTTTGACATTGGTGAATTCCAAAGGGTGCGTTGTGGTTATTCAAAAGATAGACAAAATGTTAGGCGTGACCCATTTTTAGGTCCTCATCCTCCTAGGAGGGTGCCTAACCCCCCTGTCCAACATCCTCCCATAATAGAAAACATTAGCCAGACCTAGTCATCCATATCCACCTTGATCCGTAGTCTGGTGCAACACATCACATCCATAGTGTTATCTTGCTAGGTGGGACCTTCAAGTGATTTTGGTGAATGGGTCGGCCCTTTAGGCCTTGCAACAGAGTCTGATCGGTAGAGGCCACATGGATAGACTAGGAATTCCCATCCTCGTTTGTGTGATCCTCACAGATGTTGAAGCTATGGGCAGACTTGTTATGGGCCGATGGAGGCCACTGAACATGAAAATTTCACTGAGGAGGCTAATATCTTCATAATTACTATGTTTTGATGCTTCTACTACTGCATTAGTGGAGAAAGGTAACACTAATGCATTTGTAGGTGTCGAGGATCTGTTATTTGAGCGTAGCAACTGTAAACATCATATAATTAGATATAGAATATATATATGTGTGTGTGTGTGTGTGTTTACACACACACACACACACACAATAAACTATATATATATA
>ML776745.1:149265-162278 GCA_009831015.1 Picea engelmannii | reverse complement strand
AAATGATGTTTGTAGTTGATACTCTTGGATAACAGATCCTTGACACCTGCATATGCATTAGTGTTAGTTTCTTCCACTGATGCAGCCATAGCATAAACCAACACATTTGGTGTAACACACATGTAGGTAGAATGGTGGAATGAGTTATTCATGTTGATATTATGGTAGTTGCGGGAGGTATTTACCTCCATGTGTAAACCTGACAAGAATTGAATATTCCGGGAAGCAAGAAGAAACCCTAATTAATTGGTTAATAACCCCAGAAGACAAGTCAACTCAAGAGAATGACTTGTATTAGGTTAATAGCCTCCAAAAGAAGAAGTCAGCTAAAGGAAATGTTATATACTAAAGAATTAGCACCCAGAATTAGAAGTCGGCCTAGGCAGTCTACCAGAAATAGTATAAATACAGGAGGCCAGTCTTCATTTTGGCCAGTATTCTCAGAACTGCAGAAGCAACACTTGTCTGCATTGCAGTTGGCCACTTTGTGCGCAATTTTGGAGGAGAGCTATCGTTGCAGCTGTTGCAGCTAGCAGATTTCGGTTTTGGCTTGGACTCTCTCTTGGTTATGGTTTGGACTCTCTGATAAGCTCTTGTTGCTCTTTCTTGGTGTGCTATCCTCGGAGAATGTAACAACCCTAGTTAAATAACTAATTGTCAAAGTTAAATAATTGTTAAAGGTTTATTAAGTTTAATTAATTGCCCTAATGTATATTAGTTAATTAATGATTATCTATTAATAATATTATTTATTTATTTATTAATGTATATTAATTAATTTATTAATTAATTTATTAATTAATTAATTAACTCATTAAATGTTTGGGTAACGAATTTAAGTTTAATAAATTTTACTTTATTAAAAGAAAACTTAACGTATTGAATGGAGGGATAAGGGGGTTGGCATTGAATGGAGGGATAAGGTGGTTGGCATTGAATGGAGAGGCGATGAATGGACGAGGGGATATGAGGGGGAAAAGACATTCGAGAGGGCAACTTTTGATTTTGGGGGAGGGAGAATTTCGGGAGATCAAGAGATTGTATTGGAGCATTTTTTCAGGGGAGGTATTGGAAAACTGTATTTTCTAGTTTTAGGCTTGAGGAATTTGTTGGACTGTTACAGGGGAGCATCGATTGCTAGGAGTTTTGGGCTCGGGGGCCAGGAATCCTTACGGAATCCTAGAGCTAGGGAGATGAATAGGCTTTGTTCCTCACTGGCTGGGAGGAAAGATTCAGTTTTGGGCAAAGTTTGGCAGTTTCAGTTTCAGCTTCAGCTCAGACAACAGAGTTGGGAAACAAATCACTTGACAGGTATTTTGTTCATTATTATGGCATGCTCATTATCATATGTTGATTCAATATGTTATTTATGCAGTGCACATTATTCAATATATCATTTATATCATGCTGCCCATTTGGAATTTTGCTGAGCCATAAACTGTAAACTTGTATCCGTTGATGTTATTTTTTTGAATATAGAACCATAAAAGAAGTTATAAATATCAATGTTATGTATTAATTAATTAATTCAAGGTTCTGTTAGATAGGACACTACACATGGTATCAGAGCCAAGTTTAAAAACTTGGACTAGGGCCTACCCACCCACCTTTGAGACCAAAAGTTAGACATGCATAACCAGAATTTTAAACAACCTTTAAACAGTCCTTATTGAAGCCTGAAGCAGCCAGAAATAACCCATAATTGACCCTTGTAACCCTTGAATAACCCTGAAACCACTAATAAGAATTATGAAATAGAATAAGATGTAGCAGGAAGGAGTCATGCAGTTCTGTTCCATCCTCCCATCTCTGGTTTCAGCCACCAACCACATGTTTACTTGTAAGAACCTTCACCTACAAAGGACAGAGAAAGACATCATAAAAGAAGCATTAGATGGGTCAAAATTTGTATTTATATAAAAAAAAAAACAACAACAAAGAAACAAACTTAATTTAAAAACAAAAGGTGTCATCCCTTGGACATTAATAAAATTAGCTTAGCTATCTTATCTTTTATCTATATTTACATGGGATAAGAGCATGTGTCAAGCCAACCATGTAGAAACAGAACAACAGTCATGTTATGTCAAGGATCTGCCCAAAATGACATTGAAAGCAATTGAATGGGTAAGAAAAAAAAAGGGGTTGTTCTTAACATCACAGCAAGAATTGAGAGAAAAAAAAAATGTCAGACAGAGGTAGGGAGAAGCCTACGATTAGAATAAGTAAGAAAACAATCAAGGTTTTTTTCCAACCAACAAAACAAAACACTATCTTGCACTGCTTACTTAAGTTTAGCCTTGGAAGATCCCTTCAATGGTTTGGCAATGGGTTTTACAAGTGAACTGACTTTCTGCATGTCATATTTAACAGAGAAAAATGAACACACCAAGGCGAGAAACATTGTGGGATAAACATACACTGCTTTTGTTGGATCAGTATTGACAGGCTTTCCAAGTAAACTCTCTTTGACGAGACCCCAAACTATAAGTAGAGTACCAAACATAGTCATTTGCCCTGGCTTCAAGAGGGCTACAAAAGAACCTACAACTGCAAAGTAGCTACCTGCTAACACCTCAAAGCCCTGAAGGTCAATGACTGAAGAAGATAACTGGGCATTAGTTAAATTGTATTTCACTAACAGGCCCTCCCAACTTGGAAATGACAAGTTGGTTACAACGATGTGAACAAATGCACAAGGATAGAGAAGAGCTTTCACTGCAACTACAAGAAATACATCACTGGCAATTAATTGACAAGATGTTACTGCCAAAGGGGTTGTACACAACACACAAAGCCCGACACACGAGACTTGAGCCAAGCTAGGAGAGGGCAAGCACCAGTCAAAGCTACAACACAGTCACCAAATCCCAAAGATGTCACAAGGAAGCATTCACCTAACAACGACACCCAAGTCCAGCGCCAAGCCATTGAGGAGAAGGGAGCATATATGTGCACAATGCGTCTGGTATAACACCAGGTCAAATAATAAGGGAGGGCAACACAAATCCACGAGGAAGAGGAGCCCACAAGGGGTGCAAAGAGTGCTTAGCTTCGCCCTGCCCTTAAAACAACACAAAAGACACAAAGTGTCAATCCATGAGGAGGAGAGTCTGTGAAGCAGTTATGCACAACGCATCAGCTCAGCGCAACCGTCGAGCCAATAACCTAACACAACAACACACAGTCCAGCGCACCAACGCCAGCCCACGCGACATGCAACCACAACACACAGTAAAAAAAACAATAAGTCACCGTAACCAAGCGCAAGCGCCAGCCCACGCGACCTGCAACCACAACACACAGTCAACACATAAGTCACCAAAACCAAACAAAATCACCAGGCCTTACACCCACAGTTTGATGGTTATGCCCATAGCGGGCCCAACCTCCATTCCTCTTTGGTTTACACAAATACAGTGGGAGGGGGGCGCGGTCCTTTTGGCATGGATTATAAGTATCAATGCAAGTGTTGAATGGGAAAACCCTTACCAACAATTCCTCTCCTCTGCATCAAGCCTAGTCTGCCGAGAGGGAGAGTGCAGAGAGGGGAGGCGACAGAATGATAGGCGAAGCGAGGGTTGGGCGTGTAGAGTTTAGGGTTAAGATAGAGAGCCCGGGAGGTGTGTAGGGTTTTAGGTAGTGAATGGATGGTGGGGGGGCATGTGGGGCTCATGCGAGGACCCACGATGCCCATTTCAAAATTTAATTATTTTTTCTATTTTATTGTTTTGATTTAATTAACTATTTTTAATTAATTTTATTTTTATTTTATTTTATTATTATTTTATTTTTATTATTGTTTTAAATTATTATTAGATTTAAATGTAAATTGTTTAAAATTAGTTAAATTTGAATAATTAAAAAAAATAAAATTATATATTTAAATTTATGTTTAAAATATAATTTAAATTATATTTAAATTTAGGTTTAAACATATATAAATTTAAGTTTCAATTATAAATTAATGTGATTAATAAATTAATGCGATTAATTAAAAGTGGTTAATAAATTGAAATGATTAATTAAATTTGTGGTTAATTATGTACTTAATGAATTAATCACTAATAATAATACTAATTTTAGGGATTAAATTGAATGTGTGGATTAAGACGAGCGAACTTAGGTTAAAGTTTAGTCGAGATTTTTAGTTCTTAATAATTAATCAACATTAGGTTGAAAATCACATTAATTAGTTTTAAACAAAAAGTTTAAGGACTTAGACCAAGATAAGTGGGAGGGGGTTTCATGCGCACTAGGCAAGTAAGTTAGAGAAATTGGCGAGTATGGTGAAATCCTAGTGTAGCTATCAGGCGAGGGAGTCAGTAGTTTTCTTAGGCAAAGACATCAAGCTTAGACACTTTAACCATAACCTAGCCACCTCCTCTAAAGAGAGTAACGTCTGTTTACAGACAAGTAAAAAAAGAAAACTTACACCTAACCCTGTTTTCTAGTTTAAGTTGCGCAAATGTGAAATGTCCTTGAACTCACCTGACAACTTTGGTTGATGCAGATTAAATTATACAGGATGGTTAGGACTCGAGGAAATCGAGGCAGACGACATCGTCTCAGGGACCACCAGCACTGCCACCACCATCGCCTGAACTAGCTTTCATACTGCGCTCTTTGGAGGCCATAAATGAGACTTTAAAGGGGCATCAACCAGCAGGGATCGAGGTGGAGAACCCACCATCTGGAACGGGTAATCCAGAAGCATCGAGGGATTCAGGAGGAGGACCTCCACCCGAAGACATCATTAGAGAACTACAGAAGATCAAACTTTTGGAGTTTTCTGGGGGTCGTGCCAGTGAACGTGGAGAAGCATGGTTGGAAGGCATGACAAGGTGTTTTTCCTTAAGAGACTATGCGTCCACTTCAAAGGTGAAGATAGCGATTTTTCAGTTGAGAGAAAGTGCCTTGAACTGGTGGGGCAACCTGGAGAGGCAATTGCACCTTACCCCAGACACCGTCTCTTGGGAACTTTTTGAGGAGAGGTTCCAAAGGAAATATCTACCAGCGTACTATGAGGAATAACAGGTGGGAGCATTTCATGCTCTAGTACAGGGAAACATGAGCGTAGAAGAATATGAGATCAAGTTTATGGAATTGGTCAAATATGTTTCATACATGGATAATGACCAATGATAGGTGGAACGCTTTGTATATGGGTTAAACCCTAAGATAAGGGCTATGGTGCAGATGTGGAAACCGTATTTAGTAGCAGAAGAAGTGGAAAATGCGCATTATGTGGAGGAACGCATGAACTTAAATGGAGGTACGAGACCAACCTTTCTGCATCGTCCTAGATTCATGGGGAAGGCCCCTAGGACATTTCCCAGGGGAGGGGGCTCAAGGCCACCTCCATATGGTAATAGAGTCGCACCAAGGACAGTAGCCGCAAGAATTTCAATGGCAGCGAGTGCAGCATCCCGTTCATCACCAACGACGCAGGTAGGTCCACGACCATATCAGGGAACAACTAGTAGGGGCAGGGGTTCCAGGGGAAGGAACTCATTTCAGAGATAGTCACAGAACAATGCACAGGTTCAATCTCGTGTTACCTGTTGGGGATGTGGAGGAACCCATTACCAGCATGACTACCCAGAGTTACAATTAGGATTTGTGCATAGAGAAGGAAAGGCCCCGATGGGAAAAGAAAGTGGCAGCCACCAGATTTATGCAGCGGTTAATAATCGCTAGGCAAAACATCAATCCACGGTGGTGGAGTCATTAGGTACTCTAAATCATATCAATGTTAAGATTTTATTTGATTCTGGTGCTACATATAGTTTCGTTTCACCATCTGCATTAGAAAAGAGTGGGTTGGTAGCCTACGAGCACGATGACTTTAAACAAGTTGAGATTGCCTCGGGGGAAAAACAAGCAGTAGGACCTAGAGTTGATAATTGTCTAATAGACCTGGGAGTGTGTACTACCAGGTTGAAGGTATACATCACTACTCTTGGGACGTATGACCTAATCATTGGAATGGATTGGTTAGAAGCTCATCGAGATTTGGTAGATTGTTTCGCAAAAAGGGTGCTTTGTGTCGACGATGAAGGAAGACCAGTAGAGATCTGCAGTGTACGGAGACGGGTGTCTCTACGCTTTATCTCAACTATGAAGGTTAAGCGGTGCATGAGGCAAGGGTGTCGACTATATGTAGTGGAAGCAGTGAATGAAAGGAAGGGACTCTCCTTGGATCACTACCTGGTATTGTCAGAATTTAAGGATGTTTTTTTGAACGAGTTACCAAGGTTACCTCTTGAGATGGAGCTTGATTTTACTATTGAGCTAAAACCTGGTGCAAAATCAATTTCCAAGACTCTTTATCGGATGACAGTTCCGGAACTTTGTGAATTGCAAATGTAGTTGAAAGAGTTACTGGACTTAGGGCTAATAAGGCCCAGTGTCTCACCTTGGGGTACACCAGTATTTTTTGTGAAGAAGAAGGATGGTTCCTTATGACTGTGTATAGATTACAGGGACTTGAACCATGCTACAATGAAAAATAGGTACCCAATGCCGTGAATAGATGACCTCTTTGATCAGATGAAAGGAGCAACGGTATTCTCAAAAATTGATTTGCGATCAGGGTATCACCAGTTAAGGATTAAGGAAGGAGATATTCCTAAAAATGCCTTTCAAACTCGGTTTGGACATTACAAGTTCGTCGTAGTACCTTTCAGATTGACCAATCCGCCAGTATTATTCATGAGCCTCATGAACGGAGTATTCCGGAAGTACTTAGACCGTTTTGTACAAGTCTTTCTAGATGACATCCTCATCTATTCTAAGAACGAAAGAGAACATGAGGAACACTTGCGAGTGGCGTTGTCCTGCCTTAGAGAGAAAAAATTGTATGGGAAGTTGTCGAAGTGTTCTTCCAGAAATAAATCCACTATTTAGGTCATATCATTTATGGTGAAGGAATCTCTATGGACCCAGAAAAGGTAAAGGCCATTATGGAATGGCCAGTGCCGAAAAATTCCCATGAGGTAAGAAGCTTCATGGGGCTAGCAGGGTATTATCAGAGATTTGTGGAGGGATTCTCTAAAATAGCGAAACCCATCACCACTTTGCAGTGCAAAGGGGTCAGGTATGACTGGACAGAAGAATGTAATAGTGCATTCATCGAGCTTAATATATTACTAACTAGTGCGCCAATTCTGCGAGTGCCAGATATGGAAAATGACTTCACAATCTATACAGATGCCTCGAAGCAAGGGTTGGGGGCCGTGCTAATGCAGGATGGAGGTGTGATAGCTTATACATTAAGGAAGCTGAAGAAACACGAGGAACTTTACGCTATTCATGATTTAGAGTTGGTAGCTATAATGCTAGCTCTGAAACTTTGGAGGCACTATCTTGTGGGGTGAAACTTTGAGCTCAAAATGGACCATCAAAGTTTAAAACATCTCTTCACTCAAAGGGATCTGAATGCTAGGCAAAGGTGATGGAGTGAGTTTATGAGTGAGTACGATTTTGGTATTTCATACATCAAGGGAAAGGAAAATGTGGTCGCAAATTCCTTGAGTAGGAGACCACATGTCTTCTCTTTGGTACCTTTAAAGGTCAATATGAGGGAACGTGTGTTGACGCAACTCCGAGGAGATAGTTGGTATTTAAAGGTTACTTCAAACCTCCAGAGTGGGAGGCAATTAGATCCAAAGTATGAAGGATATAGTCTGGAAGCAGATGGACTGTTAATATATCAAGGAAGGATGTACGTCCCCGAAGGTGGGGATATTCAAAGAATCATACTGAAGGAAGCCCATAGAGCACTTTATTGTGCGCATCCGGGTGTGAAGAAGATGTACGCAGACATGAGGAAGCTCTTCTTCTGGGTAGGCATGAAGCGCGATGTAGTCCATTTCATTGCCAAGTTCCTAGAGTGTCAACAAGTGAAAGCTGACCACCACCACCCGGCAGGCCTCCTACAACCACATGATGTTCCTATGTCCAAGTGGGAAGTCATCTCTATGGATTTTGTTGTGGGGTTGCCGCTCACATCTCATAGACACAATGCCATTCTTGTTATAGTTGATAGGTTAATCAAGAGTGCTCATTTTACTTTGGTTAGAGACACTTACGATGTCACTGATGTGGCACATGTGTTTTTAAGTGAGGTCATCCATTTGCACGGGATACCTAAGAAGATCATTTCAGATAGGGACTCCAGATTCACTTCTAGGTTTTGGACAAGTTTGCAGTCAGCGTTGGGGACTCAGTTGAACTTAAGCATAGCTTATCATCCTGAAACAGATGGGAAAATTAAGAGAGTAAATCAAGTCATCGAAGACATGCTTAGGATGTATGTCATGGATAATCAAACCCATTGGGAGAAGTACCTACCTTTGGTAGAGTTCGCCTACAATAACAGTTTTCATAGCTCCATCGGAATGCCACCCTACGAAGCTTTGTATGGAAGGCCATGCAGAACGCTGTTGAGTTGGGATAGATTAGAAGACCAAGTAACAGTTGGGCCAGAATTAATTCAAGAGATGGAGGAACAGGTGATTCAGATTAGGCAGAGACTAAAGGAAGCACAGGATAGACAGAAAATTTATGCGGATGCACATAGGACTGATCGAAGTTATAAAGTGGGAGATTAGGTTTTCATTCGTATCAGGCCTAATAAGAGTAACGTACGGCTCGGGAAGGGGACACATTTTTCACCTTGATTTATAGGACCATTCAGAATCCAAGAGAAAATTAGACCCATTGCCTATCGTCTCGTACTGCCACCCCACTTGCATAAAACTCATAATGTTTTTCATGTATCTGTTTTACATCATTATGTTGATGATGAATCACATAAACTAAATTGTAAGGAATTGCAGGTATCAGACATGGGAACCCTCACAGTAGAACCGTTATGCATATTGGACCGTAGAGTCCGACAGCTCAGGAACCGTTTGGTAGACCAAGTTAAGGTCTAGTGGTACAAGTTTAGTCCATGATCTACCACTTGGGAGGATGCTGAGACGTTACGACGAGATTATCCCTCACTTTTTTTACCACCTTGAGAATATGTTTCTCGAAGGTTGGGTGTATGTAACACCACCTTTTGACTTAGACAGCTAGGATTACCTAAGGCCTAAACACCTTTATTTTCTATTCACATTGAAACTATTAAATGATACACTTGAACTTTTAAGACGTATGAACCTTTATGAATGTTTAAATGTATTTGAATATTGATGGATATGATGCGATATATTGTGAGAATGTAAATTTTATGAATGATTAAATGCTATTTGAATGATGTTGGATATGATGCGATCTACTATGTGAATGTAAATTCTATGAATGTTTAATTGTTATTGATGATGATGGATATGTGTAACACCCTGTTTCCCCCAGATTGTAAATAAAACTGAACTGGCCAAGGACTATGGAAAAACTCATAAGTATGAATATGTGATGTAAATGATAGATTGAATATTATTGAATTTATTGCAAAACTACTGAGAGTGGATGTGCGGAAAAGAGACCACGATGGTGGTGGAGGGCACCTTGAAAAAGGGGCGTTAACTTCCACCAAGGAAGGAATACCGTATTTGGACTCCACTGGCCCGGAGAACCAAAAGTGGCTCGCTAGCCCTGAAATAAATGTCTTGCAGGCTGGTAGGTTGATGGCTTGATGAGGGATGGGGAGGTGAACCGCCTATCCGTAGAGACATCATGACTGACCAGCGCGAGGGTAATCGTGCCACACACAACCTTGCGAGAGGATAAGGNAAGGCATATGGCAGAAGCGATTGAAGAGGGCAGACGCGAGGGGAACTCTGGAATTTTTACGCAGAGTGAGTGATCGCAGAGAGGGAGGATTGCAACCTTCGCTCCTGGGCATTGGCAGACAGAGAGACGCAGGTCTCAAGACATCGTGGTCTCAGCTCGGGGGTGGCTAGTGGTAAATCCATTAGGAGTCACTATGCCTACGGTTGGGTGGAAACGAGCACCCCTCTCAGCAGTCGCTTCCATTGCTGAAATTAATTCTGATAAGTGTTTTGCTTATACTGCATTCTGAAATTTATATGCTGTCATATATGTTCATGGACTGTGGAATTGTGAATGTCTCCTGTGAAGGAATTGTCTGTAGGACAATTGTTAATATATAGATGTTAGTTCACATAACTTGTGAATTTGTAGATGATTTCAGCATAAGAATGACCGCGTAGTGCTTGATACGAATGAGTTGATATATGTTTAACACTGAGGAAACCGTGCTGGACTTGTGTTGATAAATGAATCGAATCATGCCCAACCGCTCTCGGGAATTTGTCTTCCTTTATTTGCTCCCGGGAATGACCCAGTAAGGATCTCTTCACAGAGATTCCCCCCCCCCTCGGAAAGGTTCACCCAGAACCCGAAATAAGGATTCGAACGCACAGGTCTTATTAACCCTGTACGAGGAGGAACGATCCTATTAAGGTTTCGAGATAGTAGTATTGTGAGATGAAATAAGTCGACGGATGAGATCTCGTCGGAGTACCCATGGTCATTCACGACCATTAGATTGACAAAAGTAACGCAGGCGTTACATGCCTTGCCCACTCTCATCGTGAGCAACGAGAAATTGGGATCGTAAATCCCAAGACCCAAAAGAATGAATCTGGACCGTTAGATCTCGGTTCACATTACCCGTCAGCCATTAGATCTGGAGTAGAAATCTCGTAAACCGTTGGATCGGGAAGAGTTGTACCGGAGATAAACTCTAGTGTGTAGAGGAAGAGTCCTAGCCGTTGATCTCGGCGGGACACGTGTCGGCGTTCTGGGAGGCATCGGGATTTTACTCATCGGAGATTTTAGGAGTGTAGAACCGTTGCACAATGAAATCGCGATACGCGATTTCCCAATCGAATCTGGACCGTCCATTATGCGTGACGCGTGTCAGGAGATCCGGAGGGGAATCGGGATATTTGCCATCGGGAAATCGGCATTTCCGTGGACAAGTGCTTGGGGAAATCCAAGTGAAAACCCCGACAAGATCTGAGCCGTCCAAACATTAAGGACACGTGGCAAGAGATCCCGAAGAGTCGGGAATCGGGGAATCGGAGATCCTGAGAGCAAGAGAACCAGGACTTCGAAAGTCTCGAAATCCCGAGAGCAAATCTAAGTCGTCCGGTTGGAGAGGGACACGTGTCATGAGATCGTCCGTCTCAGAGATCCGGGGTACCAGGCATCGGGGCCACTCAAGTCTCGAAACAACGATAAGATCTGGACTGTCCATTGTGCAGGACGCGTGTCAGGAGATCCCATAAAGTCGGGGATCGGGAAATCGGGGTTTCCGGAAACAAAAGACTCATACATTATGAAATCGCGATACGCGATTTCCCGATAGGATCTGAGCCGTCTAGCAGCAGGGACACGTGGCAGAGGATCCTAGAGAGTCGGAGTTCAGCATATCGGGGTTTTCGAATACCTAGAATTCTTACCATCCGGAATCGCGATCCGCGATTTACCGATAGGATCTGAGTCGTCCCTCTGAGGGACAGGTGTCGGAGTTTGACGCATCGAAAAATCGGAGTTCTCGAGGCTGTGAGAACCAGGACATCATAAGTCCCGAAACCCCGAGAATCAATCCGGGCCATCCGTCTGCGAGGACAGGTGGCAAAGGATCAAGCGCCGTCGGAGTTTTGTTCATCAGAGTTTTCGATGATAAGAAATTGTGCAACAGGAAATCGCGATCCGCAATTTCCCGACGGGATCAACACCGTCCATCAGTGAGGACGCGTGGCAAGAGATCCCAGAGAGTCAGAATTCGGCATATCGGGAATCGACGTATCGGGGATTTCAAGGACATGAAACCCTTACATTACAAAACCACGATATGCGAATTCCCGATACCATCATAAGCCATGGATCTGAGGGACGCGTGTCGAGCATCCGGAGAGAGTCGCGAATCGGGAAATTGCGAGTCTCGGGGACATGTGTTTCGTGTCATCACAAACGCTGAAATCCCGATGGGAGGTTATACGGCGGTGGTCTTATGGTAAGTGGTCACATGGACCAATATATAGCATAGAGGGCCAATGCGTTAGGGGCGTATTGGGGATCAGAGAATTGCGAGTTCTGAGGACTCGTGAATTACGACAACGGAAATCCCGAACCTCCGATAGAAGTAGCCCCGTATAGAAGGTAAGACCACGGTCGTAAAGGCAGTGAACCATAGGCTTGGCCTGGGGAGTTAATGCGTAAGGAGCGCATCGGGATTCGGAGGATCGCGAGTCATGGGGTGAATGAGTTTGACATTAGAAACCCTGAATCCCGATATTGAACCAGGGATTGGCACTTCGCTAATGCGGATTTGTGGATATTTCTGATGTATGGGAGATTAACCCGTAATTTTTTTAAAACTACGATAGTGGGTGTGTTACAAAGTGGTATCAGAGCATGGTTACAACACTCAGCCTGACTGGGCTCATGCACCAGTCGCACCAGTCGCGCATAAAGCTCGTACGAAACACTCCTATGAGGAGTAACCCCTGAGTTAACTATCTTATCCAGGATTAAAAACTTGGAATATGAACACCCGACTGTGTATGCATGTTAAATAATTATGGAATTATGCACAAATTATGAAATATATTTAAATCTTGACTAATATCCAGTGTTTGTCTTCACACTCAAGCGGACGATCAACCGCGGGAATCTACAAACGCAGAGTATGGTGACTCACCAAGAGGTGGGAGAAGGCTCCCACAATAGAGACGAAGAGTCTGATGAAAGAAGAGCAATAAGAACCCCTCCAGACTTAGCCGAGACTGTGAGGAGTCTCATGGTTGAATTACAAAGCTGCAAGGCCGATAATGAAAGGATGATGAAAGAACAAGAAAAGAAAACTGAGATTAATGCAGTTCTACTACAGAGCTTATCTGACCTACAACGACAAATGCAGCATGAACCTGAGATGCAGGATCTTGGTCGTGTCAGTGGCCACACCGAAAGAAGCACATCCAGAAAGGTCCACCCTAGAGGTAAAGGACCAATGCCAGACGATTCCACTA
>ML776745.1:100353-144972 GCA_009831015.1 Picea engelmannii | reverse complement strand
GGTAGGTTGATGGCTTGATGAGGGATGGGGAGGTGAACCGCCTATCCGTAGAGCCATCATGATTGACCAGCGCGAGGGTAATCGTGCCACATGCAACCTCATGAGAGGATAAGGCGTATGGCAGAAGCGATTGAAGAGGGAAGACGCGAGGGGAGCTCTGGAATTTTTACGTAGAGTGAGTGATCGCAGAGAGGGAGGATTGCAACCTTCGCTCTTGGGCACTGGCAGACAGAGAGACGCAGGTCTCAAGACATCGTGGTCTCAGCTCGGGAGTGGCTAGTGGTAAATCCATTAGGAGTCACTACGCCTACGGTTGGGTGGAAACGAGCACCCCTCTCAGCAGTCACTTCCATTGCTGAAATTAATTCTGATAAGTGTTTTTCTTATACTGCATTCTGAAATTTATATGTTGTCATATATGTTCATGGACTGTGGAATTGTGAATGTCTCCTGTGAAGGAATTGTCTGTACGAAAATTGTTAATATATAGATGTTAGTTCGCATAACTTGTGAATTTGTAGATGATTTCATCATAAGAATGACCGCGTAGTGCTTGATACGAATGAGTTGATATATGTTTAACACTGAGGAAACCGTGCTGGACTTGTGTTGATAAATGAATCGAATCATGCCCAGCCGCTCTCGG
Organism: Picea engelmannii; assembly: GCA_009831015.1. NCBI lineage: Eukaryota > Viridiplantae > Streptophyta > Pinopsida > Pinales > Pinaceae > Picea > Picea engelmannii. Next base: position 144,326 of record ML776745.1, on the reverse strand, counting down.
GAAGTTGTCTTCCTTTATCTGCTCCCGGGAATGACCCAGTAAGGATCTCTTCACAGAGATTTCCCCCCCCCTCGGAAAGGTTCACCCAGAACCCGAAATAAGGATTCGAACACACAGGTCTTATTAACCCTGTACGAGGAGGAACGATCCTATTAAGGTTCCGAGATAGTAGTATTGTGAGATGAAATAAGTCGATGGATGAGATCTCGTCGGAGTACCCATGGTCATTCACGACCATTAGATTGATGAAAGTAACGCAGGCGTTACATGCCTTGCCCACTCTCATTGTGAGTAACGAGAAATTGGGATCGTAAATCCCAAGACCCAAAAGAATGAATCTGAATCGTTAGATCTCGGTTCACATTACCCGTCAGTCGTTAGATCTGGAGTAGAAATCCCGTAAACCGTTGGATCGGGAAGAGTTGCACCGGAGCTAAACTCTATTGTGTAGAGGAAGATTCCTAGCCGTTGATCTCGGCGGGACACGTGTCGACGTTCTGGGAGGCATCGGGATTTCACTCATCGAAGATTTTAGGAGTGTAGAACCGTTGCACAATGAAATCGCGATACGCGATTTCCCGATCGAATCTGGACTGTCCATTATGCGTGACGCGTGTCAGGAGATCCGGAGGGGAATCGGGATATTTGCCATCGGGAAATCGGCATTTCCGTGGACAAGTGCTCGGGGAAATCCAAGTGAAAACCGCGACAAGATCTGATCCATCCAAACTGTAAGGACACGTGGCAAGAGATCACGAAGAGTCGGGAATCGGGGAATCGGAGATCCTGAGAGCAAGAGAACCAGGACTTCGAAAGTCTCGAAATCTCGAGAGCAAATCTAAGCCGTCCGGTTGGAGAGGGACACGTGTCACGAGATCGTCCATCTCGAAGATCCGGGGTACCAGGCATCGGGGCCACTCAAGTCTCGAAACAGCGATAAGATCTGGGCTGTCCATTGTGCAGGACGCGTGTCAGGAGATCCCGTAAAGTCGGGGATCGGGAAATCGGGGTTTCCGGAAACAAAAGACTCATACATTATGAAATCGCGATACACGATTTCCCGATAGGATCTAAGCCATCTAGCAGCAGGGACACGTGGCAGAGGATCCTAGAGAGTCGGAGTTCGGTATATCGGGGTTTTCGAATACCTAGAATTCTTACCATCCGGAATCGCGATCCGCGATTTACCGATAGGATCTGAGTCGTCCCTCTGAGGGACAGGTGTCGGAGTTTGACGCATCGAAAAATCAGAGTTCTCGAGGCCGTGAGAACCAGGACATCATAAGTCCCAAAACCCCGAGAATCAATCCGGGCCGTCCGTTTGCGAGGACAAGTGGCAAAGGATCGGGCGCCGTCGGAGTTTTGTTCATCAGAGTTTTCGATGATAAGAAATTGTGCAACAGGAAATCACGAACCGCGATTTCCCGATGGGATCAACACCGTCCATCAGTGAGGACGCGTGGCAAGAGATCCCAGAGAGTCGGAATTCGGCATATCGGGAATCGACGTATAGGGGATTTCAAGGACATGAAACCCTTACATTACAAAACCATGATATGCGAATTCCTGATACCATCATAAGCCATGGATCCGAGGGACGCGTGTCGAGCATCCGGAGAGAGTCGCGAATCGGGAAATTGCGAGTCTCAGGGACATGTGTTTCGTGTCATCAAAAACGCCGAAATCCCGATGGGAGGTTATACGGTGGTGGTCTTATGATAAGTGGTCACATGGACCAATGTATAGCATAGAGGGCCAATGCGTTAGGGGCGTATCGGGTATCGGAGAATTGCGAGTTCTGAGGACTCGTGAATTACGACAACTGAAATCCCGAACCTCCGATAGAAGTAGCCCCGTATAGAAGGTAAGACCATGGTCGTAAAGGCAGTGAACCATAGGCTTGGCCTGGGGAGTTAATGCGTAAGGAGCGCATCGGGATTCGGAGGATCGCGAGTCATGGGGTGAATGAGTTTGACATTAGAAACCCCGAATCCCGATATTGAACCAGGGATTGGCACTTCGCTAATGCGGATTTGTGGAGATTTCTCATGTATGGGAGATTAACCCGTAATTTTTTTAAAACTACGATAGTGGGTGTGTTACAATATGATGCGATATATTGTGTGAATGAGAATCCTATGAAAGTTTAAATGCTATTTGAATGATGTTGGATATGATGCAATCTATTATGTAAATGATAATTCTATGAATGGGTAACGTTAATTGAATTATGGGATATTATGAGATCTATTTCTAACTTGAAAACATTGATGTTAAAGTTGTTGGTACGGGGATACCGAATTGGGATTTTAGTTGTATGCAATTACATGATAATAATGCATAGATGTGTATGAGTTTGTGTTACAGACTAATCTGCAGGTCCTTAGGCTATGAAATAGCCAAGGGATAATGATAATGAAAGTGGATGTCATGACCACTGACCGAGAAACAATATGGTATGAATCTTTGTATGTGAAATCATATTGGTTTGGATGCATTGCTATGATATGTGGACCAGTGCATGATTTTAGGTGGTGAGACTGCCCAAAACTGAATAAACAATGACAAAACTCCCAACAACACGGTGCCACTGTATATTCCATTGTAGGGTGTGGACCCTAGTCATGTTAGGAGGGGTGGAGTCATTTCCCACCATGTATCCTCCAAAACCTGAAGTCATGGGAGGACGGTGTTAGCTCACGCTCCCCTAGATGTGTGATGATGACTGTCAGTTTCCTGCTGGGGAAGCCTGGTCATAATAGTGACACTTCCGCTTACTGGTTCTATTTGGAGTTAGGTCAATATAGTTGACGCTCCAAGATAGTCTAGCAGAGGAAGGATAGGAATGAATATGGAAGTAAGTTAGGGAGGAAGGATGAGTAGAAATAGTTGAGAGCGTATGCAGATTTGTCTTATGGTGGAATTTATTGTTTTTCCTTCTGAAAAGAAAATGGGTATATATGAATATTCATAATTATGTAACTAAAGTACAATTGTCTAAATAACATTGTTGAGCTAGATAATTGTAATTAAAGGATTTCACAAACATTTGATTGTTTATTGTCTTTTATAAAATGAATAGTCTTGTTGAATGGATTGGATACATATGGAAATTACTATAGAGATGATAGTTATTGTTATTAGTACATGCACGAGACTTGTATGTACTAGCTACACATGCATTTCTTGCACATGTACACTAGTATGTATGAGTTTTCTTGGCTTACTTACTAATAATGTTGATTATTTGTTATGAATGTGTGAACCATGTTTCTTTTCCCTTGTATCATAAAAAACTTTAACTTCGGGATGAGGTTTCCTGAAGGGTGGGTGTATATAAAAACCCTAGTTAAATAACTAATTGTCAAAGTTAAATAATTGTTAAAGGTTTATTAAGTTTAATTAATTTCCCTAATGTATATTAGTTAATTAATGATTACTTATTAATAATATTAATTAATTAATTAATTATTGTTTAATGTATATTAATTAATTGATTAATTAATTAATTAACTCATTAAATGTTTGGGTAACGAATTTAAGTTTAATAAATTTTATTTTATTAAAAGAAAACTTAACGCATTGAATGGAGGGATAAGGGGGTTGGCATTGAATGGAGGGATAAGGTGGTTGGCATTGAATGGAGAGGCGATGAATGGACGGGGGGATAGGAGGGGGAAAAGACATTCAAGAGGGGGACTTTTGATTTTGGGGGAGGGAGAATTTCGGGAGATCGGGAGATTGTATTGGAGCATTTTTCCAGGGGAGGGATTGGAAAACTGTATTTTCTGGTTTTAGGCTTGAGGAATTTGTTGGACTGTTACAAGGGAGCATCGGTTGCTGGGAGTTTTGGGCTCAGGGGCGAGGAATCCTTACAGAATCTTGGAGCTAGGGAGATGGATAGGCTTTGTTCCTAGCTGGTTGGGAGGAAAGATTCAGTTTTGGGCAGAGTTTGGCAGTTTCAACTTCATCTCGGACAACAAAGTTGGGAAACAAATCACTTGACAGGTATTTTGTTCATTATTATGGCATGCTCATTATCGTATGTTGATTCAATATATTATTTATGCAGTGTACATTATTCAATATATCATTTATATCATGCTGCCCATTTAGAATTTTTTTGAGACATAATCTGTAAACTTTTATTTGGTGATGTTATTTTTCCGAATATAGAATTGTAAAAGAAGTTATAAATATCAATGTTATGTATTAATTAATTAATTCATGATTATGTTAGATAGGACACTACAAAGAAAGTTGCACCACCTTTGTTTGGCTATCCAGCCTAAGGTTTTCTTCCAGAATGATTCTCTGACAAGGTTAAGGTACTCGGGGGTGGCTTCAGCCTATGGTTGGGTGACAATATTTCTATATTGTCTATGGTTAAATGAGCACATCCCTTACTTTCTAACAGGTTATGGGCCCGCACTATCTTCATACAGTCTAACCGCTGGAAGATAGATTGGGAGGATTTTCTCAGTTGTAGTTGTAGTTGCAACCATTGTTTGATGCAGCAACAAAACCCTAACCCTCTCATTGAGACAAGTGAAGGGATTGACCTAATTTCTGGATAGACTAGTGTGCCCTAGCCTAGTGCATCTCCTGGTACTCTCAGTAAGCTAAGACATCAATTTTAAGTTTTTGGTCAAATCTAGGGTTGACCAAGTCAAAGCATACATGACTTACTCTATGAAGTCAAAAAACAAACTAGAAGGGGCTTCAAACTTCAGAGCATGGATGACAAAGATTGATCTCATCCTTGCCAAGAACAAAGTGTTGGATATCATGAAAGGAAAGATTTTGGAACCAGATTTTGAAGAAGGAAAAGAGAGGGAACCGTAGAATGTTGCAGTTATGGAGAAGTTAAAAGACAATGACATCAATGCTATGAGTATCATAGTGGATTCTATAAAATACCACTTGATACCCTGCGCCTCCCATCTTGCTTCGTCTAAGAATATGTACGATGCCTTAACAAACCTCTTCTCAGTAAAAAACATTGGACAAGTAATGAGTCTGAAGAATGAGCTCCGTGACATGAAGATGAATGATGATGACAACATAACATCATACTTTGTGAGAATCTATCAGTTAAGAGATCAACTACAAGCTATTGAATAAATCATTTCAGAGAAGGAGCTGGTAAATATAGTACTCAACGGTCTTTCCAAGACATGGGATGCATTTGCTGCAAGCACGAACACAAGGAAGGAGTATCCTACATTCGAAGAACTTTGGACTTGTTGTGCACAAGAAGAATCAAGGATTAGTGAAAAATAGAAAACTCAAAAGAAATACAATGATCAAGCCTTCACAACAAGATTCAAGAATTTCAGGAACAAAAGGAAGTTTGGCTCAAGGAAGAAACCAAATCAAGAGAAAGATATGTCAAAAATACAATGCTTCAATTGTCGAAAATATGGTCACTACAAGAATCATTGTCCTGATTTAAAGAAAAGGAAGGAAACACAAGAAGCATCAGTTTTCGAAGAAAGGGAACCCTCAAAGAAAGCCAAGCAGGACAAAACAAACTTCTTCTTCTAAGACAAGGTAATAATACTCTTCATAGTTCTTGTACATACCATGTTTTCTGTACATATCTTGCATATCTATTTCTTAGAAGATAATATATTCAAAGAGAAACTATACCTATGGAAGAACAACAAGATAAGGATTTCTATCACAATGACTACAAGCTAGGAAATACACATGAAAGGATGAAGTACATCAAAAACCCCTGGTAACAATTCATGTGGAAGTTATTACATAAGTAACAACTGCAAGATAAGACGAAATCAGAATCAATATTGAAGAAACCTAGAAGAAGTAAAGACAGAAAGAAGTCAACAATCAAAGAGGAAATTGGAAAAAGACTTATGACACTTTGTAGAAGGAAATAAGGATGCAGACGGAAGTGTGGACTCTAGAGGGAGCCGATTATATATTTCCAAAAGAAGAGCATGCATTCATGCATGAAGCAAGGATTAGGAGGGAGGTAATCCTAAATTATATGATCCATTGAAGATGATGAATTATATATCCATGGAAGCAACCATGAAAAGAAGCATGTGCTCAGTGTGACTTTAGAAGAAGTCTTCTTCGAAAAGAAGCCTTAAAGTATCCCTGGTTGTTCATCCACATCGATGATCCTATGATGAAAGAAAGAAGTTGGAATCTTCAGGGCATGGAATTTATAGAAAACTCCATGGACCCAAGAGCTAAAGAAAAACATGAGGAATAACATGAATATTCCAAGAGAGAAAGAAAAGCCAGAACAACCAGTCATTGTATCGAGAATCACAAGACTACCAGCCTAATATGAACTCACTAAAAGAAATCAAGAAGAGGAAATGAAAGTTGATATGAAGAACAATGTATGGAAGACTCATGAATGTAAGCATTGCGAGATCCATAACTAGAGGTTCTCCCAGATGGAGGGAGAAGACTATGATGATTTCTTGTTCCAGTAAACCATAAATACCTCTATATGGGCCATTATATCGTCCGCAATATCCATGGGTTGGATTTGAAATCAGATGAATGCAAAGATTGTTCTCCAGAATAATTGAACAAAGATCATATGTAGAGCAACCTAAAGGCTTTGAGGTATACCAGAAAGACACCCTTATATGCAGATGGAAGAATATTTTTCATGGATTCAAAAAACTTGGTGCATAGCTTCTCATGCATAGCAGAAGCATGGTGAAAACCTTCTATGATAAAAATCAGAATGGTTACTCAGAAGTCTAGGATGATGGATTTCTAATCCATGAAAAACTCTCGTGATGACAGAAGAAGTTCCACATAGATATGTTCCAGTTTGAGTCTTTCCACGATGTTATGAGCTAGCAGGAAAAAAAAGATGAATTCAACAATGATATACTGTAATGATCAGAGCTATATGAAACCTTTAGAAAAACAAGTGTTCCAAAAAGACTGAAGTACATTGAGATCAAGCATTACATTCTCCATGATGAAGTCCAGAAAAGAGAAAGTGGTTCTCCAATATATATATCCACAGATGAGAAGATAAGAAGACATTTTGGTAAAGCCTCTATCCAAGATGAAAGAGTTTGTGTACTCAAGTTGGAGCTCATGGAGACAACTTCCTTATTGAAAAAGGAAGATATGAATCCTAGGTTGGGAGGGTTATTGATTTATGGACAGTCATTTTTTAATTCGAAAAATGGTACAGGATGAGTAGTTCCTTTCCAGTTCGAAAAGTGGTTTGAGATTTCTAACAGTCAGGCATTTTCCAGTTCAAAAAATGGTCCAGATCGAACGGTCATTTTTGTAATGAAAATGGTTCGATGGATTGCTGATGTACTGTAGACAACAATTCCCCTTGTGGCTAACTTGGAGAATGGTATAGGACAATATCTCTTCTTGATGGTCACTCTTAGTAGTGGTCAAGAAGACTGGTCTGCCTCGCCGGACAGTCATTCTTTCAAAGCTTACAGTTGTGAGCAGTTTTGAAGAATGGTCCGTTTTGGAGGTTGTTGCAGGGTAGTCATTTCCTTAAGAAATGGTCCAGACAGTCATTCCCTAGGGAAGATTCATTCTCTCGAGGTTGCACTTTGTTTAGTGTCGGAGGAATGGCCCAGATAAGTGAATGGTCCAGGTTCAACAATCAGGGACAGGTATTCCGTAGGGAAGACTCATTCTCTCCAGGTTGCACTTTGTTTAGTGTCAGAGGAATGGCCCAGATAGGTGAATGGTCCAGGCTCAGAAATCGGGACAATTATTCTTCCTTTCTTGAGAAGAATAGTCGAGATAGATCATCATTGATGTTTTACCTTCTGAGGGCAGATGCTCTTCCAGATCTCATAGATGTGAGTGGAATAATGTCCCAGATGATTCAATTTATATGATAACAATGTTTTATGTGCATGTTGATATTAGATGATATGATTTTCATAGAGACTGCATGTTTCTGTACATTAGATGTATGCTATTGTGGTGGATGTGTTCCACTGATTGTGACTATATGTCCCTGATCAAGTATTTGTGTGCTACTTGGTGTGGTAATGTACCACTGGATTGTAGTTATGTACTAATATGGATAGACAAAGTTGTGTTCTATTGAATGACATTGTTTCGATTGCCTTGAAGACTATCAATAGTGTTGGAAATGATTATCAGCTAGATGGTTGATCAATGGACAGAGATTTCCTAGATGAAAAATCGTCCAGGACATTTATTCTTCTAGGACATATGTCTGGATTAGAAGAATGGCTCTTGTGTCACTCTATAGAGTGAGTGACTTATCCATCATCATGTTTGATTACTCAGATGGAGTATGCTTTTGAGAGATGATGCAGCTGATGACATTGATAGTGATGATGATGCTCATGATATAGTCTATACGACTATGTTGATGCTACCGGGTGATTGGTATGTTTGTGCTCAAGACCATTACCTTCAATAACTCCCTAACTAGGAGGGAGCATTTATATTATGGTAGTTGTGGGAGGTATTTACCTCCACGTGTAAACCTGACAAGAATAGAATATTCTGGGAAGCAAGAAGAAACCCTGATTTATTGGTTAATAACCCTAGAAGACAAGTCAGCTCAAGAGAATGACTTGTATTAGGTTATTAGCCTCCAAAATAGGAAGTCAGCTAAAAGAAATGTTATATACTAAAGAATTAGCACCCAAAATGAGAATTTGGCCCAGACAGTCTTCGAGAAATAGTATAAATACAGGAGGTTAGTATTCATTCTGGCCAATATTCTTAGAACTACAGAAGCAACACTTGTGCACACTGCAGTTGGCCAGTTTGTGCACAAGTTTGGAGGAGAGTTGTCGTTGCAGCTGCTGCAGCTAGGATATTTTGATTTTTTCTTGGACTCTCTCTTGGTTATGGTTTGGAATCTCTGATCATCTCTTGTTTCTCTTGCTTGGTGCACTATCCTTGGAGAAAGTTGTGCCACCTTTGTTTGGCTATCCAGCCTAGGTTTTGCTTTCGGAATGATTCTCTGACAAGGTTAAGGTGCTCGGGGGTGGCTTTGTCCTATGGTTGGGTGACAATATTTCTATATTTTCTATGGTTAAACGAGCACATCCACTACTTTCTAAAAAATCATGCATTAAAATGGTTCTTCCTAAAAATATAAATCATATGTTTTCAAGCCATGTTCTAGATACTTTTAGTTTGGATATGCATGTGTTGCACAATGAATGATAAATTAATTTTTCTTAACCAAGTATTCACTCCCACTTTATTGCAATAGTTGTATTGTGGTGTATAATTATGGCCTTCATTTAATATTTAGATGCTCCTCTTACCCCCTTAACACTATAAAATTTGGCTCGATTTCTGACGAATTTCCAACAAATATTTGTTGGACTTAAGATGAATCATATTCAAAATGTTCATCGAAGGAGTTTCATTGCACGAGTGATGAATGTAACCATCCATCGTACATCCGACCTTCAAATTTGGAACATGGAAACTGTGGAGAGATTTAATATGCCAAAATTTCATCACAAAATAATTTCGCATTGACGATGATCATATACAAGTGTCATGTGTTTGAGGCAAAAGACTGCCAAGTGGAATTTTCTGGGAAAGTTTCATCATCCAAGTCTTTGATAGTCATGCGATGTAATGGCGTGGAAATCTTGTCATAACGTTGACTCACATGCCATCAAAATTGTGACATTATAGAGAGCAACCATTGTTGATGCAATGATGATAGGGATGGCACAGTTTGTCAAAGTGGAATCACTATGGAGGGAAAATTCCATCAGTGTTGTAAATCTATGGTGGGAAAAGATCATTGGAGTTGCGATAGAGGATGGGAACAATTTGTCACATTCTCAAATAACTTGGGGCATTGACCATTGGAGAAGAGACTAATGGGGAAGTGGCCATTGGGGTTGTGACTAGGAACATGTGCATCGACATTTCGATGGGTGGAGAATAAAGTGAAAAAAAAATCAAATTTATCATGTAGAATGAAATCCACGCTTATGATGTATTGGACACAAGGAGCAGGTAGATGTGTTAGACTAAGAAGTTGAAAAAGTTGAGCCATATGTAGATGACAATGTTCTCAATATCTGATGATATAAATGAATAGGATTAGGGTCTCTACTATAATTTCATAAAACCCTAATTCAAGCTTGTTAAATCCTCCACATCTACAAATGCACACTCACACTAAAGAAATAAATGTTTTGTTTTTAAATTGTAATTTCTCCCTTGTGCAAAATGCATGCCAAGCTTGACAAAAATGCACACCCAACTATTAACACACATGCAATTTGAGTGATTCAAGTTTTCAAGTGTGTATAATTTTACACATTTCTACATATTTAAATTTTCATTTGAAAACATAAACGTGGTTGTTGTGTAAAAGAGGGAATTCTACCATGTAAACTAATAGTCCAAAACAATAGAAAGTGACCTAATGGAAAAGCATGTGCATGCTTCTTTATATATCCAAATTTAGTGACCCAAGTTTTTAGGTGAATTTAATAACATTCTAAATCTATATATAATCCAGAGTGCATTTTCAAATGAATAAGGACTTCTACCTTGAACCAAGATTCAAGACTTTTTGTAAAATGAAGGGTAAAACCATCTTATTGTAAGATGCACACCTAAGACTCATATGACCTCCAATTTTAGTGGTTCAAGTTGTGCAATTTGTATTTTATAATTTCTCATATGTTCATACCTTAAGTTGTGCATTTCAAAACCAAAAACCCTTTGTTGTGCATAAAGGCTAAAAAATGTCTTGTAAATGCAAAAAAATGCATTAAAACAAATGAAACCATGGCATGGCAATAAATGCATGCCCTAAGAAGAAAAATCCATGTATGGTCTTGATAATTTATGAGTCATATGACTGTGGATATGTTGTAAACCATAAATAATGTATACTAGGGTGATTTGTTCCCATAATTTAATGAAGGGTTGAAATATATATTGGTTTGGGATTACATGCATCGATAAATATGTATTGTTACATTTATAACTATGAATTTCTTTAAAAGTTACTTGAAGTTATTATCAAAGAATAACTAAGAAAAATATGACATCATAGAGCCTATATATCTACATCTATATAATCAAATGTACATTGTGATAATGAATTAAAAAATTGGAAACTTATTGTGCTTGAACAATCTTCTTGGCTCCAAGATTCCAAACAATCTTATACATTGAAAGACATTAGCAAGGAAAAACTCCATAGTTGATAGAGGTTAAAAACAAATTTCTATTCTTATGTTGAATACACATAATTTATCATCAAAGGAAATTACCAGGAAATGGCACTAGCAGTATTGTTATAGCAATGTTTGCCTCACCATTGCTATCTTGCATAGAGAGCCTTTTTCTATTTCCCTATGCAGACTTGTCATCCCTTTTTGATGAATCCAAAGATAAAAATACACATTTTTCCACATATATGCACCCTATTTGCTATAGAACATGTGTATACGCAGGATGCTCCACTACAACCCGCGTACATTGAGATTTGTGCCAGAAAATACAAAAATGGAGTCAGGTTTCCATGTCACGACATGATATCTATGATCCTTGGCCTTCCACATGATGGAAACGTTCTAACTCAGCCCTTCAGTTGCATTTTGAAGACTATAAAAGCATATTTTTGAGCTATGGAAAAGGGAAGAAAGCATTCAACTTGGAGAGCAAAGTTACTTTGGAGAAATTACTTCATATTGAGTCTGCATCCCTTTGTCCCTCAAGTATGAACACAGTGTTCAACCCCCAAGCTCTTTCCCTATTGTCGAGAAAACCTCATTATCTCTCTCCTGTGAGCTTTCCTTTGGTGGAGGATTGAAGTGGTGGAGGCCCAGTTGGAAGGAAATTGGTTTTTTGGTTTCGAACCGTGCCAACACAGAAGTATGTAATGTTGTCACTTCTGCTGATCAATTATTAATAGAAATACTCCTTTCCTGTCCTATTGGTATCGTGAAAATATATGATTATTATCCATGGGCATGTTTGTAATGTTTATTAATGGATTATGTTATCTAATGTGTTAAACCCTTTATATTATCACTATGTACTTGCTCTGATTTCTTGTTGAGAACTTGTTGCAGGTATAAAGCTTTGGGTCGAAGTGCTCAATGGTGGAACATCATCGAACGTCGGATCGAGGTAGGCCTCTTTCTTATGTTGCACATTAGTTTATATAACATACAATGGAATTGAGTTGATTTCTGCAGTCATACCTGTTTGTTGTGGTTTACCCTTGGCCATAGAGAGTTTTCCACTCGTAACAAACTTGGCGACTCCACTGGGGAGAGATCTTCCTTCTAAGGGTTGAAGTACTTTTTCTTCTTGCATTTCTCTTTTTCCTTTGTGTTTCTTGTCGTATCACTGCTTGACAGATTCTGTTCACTCCAGGTATGAGTTTTCAACCTTTTTTCCCTTGCCTAGCCTTGTTTTAAAGCCTATACGCTCCTTTTTCCTTGACAGTTGCGTATACACACATGCTGTCTCATTGTAAGCTGCATATATACACACTTTTCTCCTGAACAATCATGTATACCACTTTCCCTTGCTTGTTTTCTTGGTTTAGTGACTGTTGGGTGGGATTTGATGTTTGTTGAGCCTTCTTAGGTCTCTGTAGTGCTCGTTGAGCTTCTCTGGGTTGACACGAAACCTGTTTGGAGTTGAATTTTTAGGCTTTTTCATTTTTGGTTTGTCCTTGAACCCTGGGTTGTTTGCTTAGCTGCTTGGTATTCTGCTTGAGTTATTTTGCTTATACATAGTAGAATTTATATATCAGGTTTCTTTTCAGTCCATGCATTTTTTCTTTAATATATTGAAAAAAAAAATAGGCATTTTGCATTGGTTGGCATTTTTGTCTTTGAACCTTTATCATTAGCTTAGTGAATTTAGTGAAAGATTGCATTTTACTTCTAAATTGCAGAGTTGAAATTGAAAATTGCACTATTTTTATTAGCATATCATGCATTGAAAAAGTTAAAGATAGAATTTGCATTATATTCATATTTATTTTCTTGAAGAGTCATAACATCATGTGTTTCACTTCCATACCCTTTTGAGTAATCACGACCAATAAAATTTACGCTTTAAACTAAAATTGATTAGTCATGATTTTATTTTTAGGGTGCACAAACTAGTCTATGATTTAGTGCCTTGGAATATGATTTTGTGAGTAAAATTCTCCAAGGAAATTAAATCAACATATGTGTCTGAGATAGGGATTTGAGAATTCCATTGTATAATTGGTAAGATCAGGAGGCTCCGCTCACACCAGAGTTAATCACGAGGTCGCGTGAAGTTAGTTGAAGGGATAACCCCTGGATACTCACCTAGCGTCAAAGATATTTCTGTGGATTTATTCATATTTGGGGATCTTTCTAGTACCCATACCTCTGTGAGAGGCAGTGGTTTCAAGGTTTAGGGATTTTCTACCCCACCTATATGGTGATCTGGAATTACCACTTCTCGCCTGTGCATCGGTTATATAGTGGTTTATTAGTTTCTTGACTTAGGTATCTCATAGGTTACTTGCAGGGGTTATTCTGCTTGTACCCTGGGTCATATAGGGGTCGGACAACACACAACCTTTATGGAGGATTAACTCTCCGGGGGGATCTGACCAACTGGTTGTTAAGGCCACAAGGGCTCCTATAACCGATTATGTTACCTACAAACTTTAGCAGGGAGTCTTAGGTCCCTCTTGAACAAGACATACCTTCTTTAGTGAGGAAGGCCACTCAGCCACTTTAGCCTTTTTGCATGCATATTGCCCATTTGACTTTTTGGTATGCTCTTTGAATACTAGTTGGCCTGAGGATATTTTTATTTTATCGAGTCATAAGTCATCGTGGAGTGGGACCAGCATCCCCGTCGGTCCCGTCAGTTGTTACAGTTACCACTGGATTTTGGGTTCTTGCCTTCTAAAAGGCGTAGAGTTTTTATAAGTGGTACACACACATCCACCTTTCATACTTGTGGTTCCACAAGGATGAGTATCGAGTCTAGTTTCATAACACTGGGATTTCTTTGAATCCCATAACCACTATAGTTAATGGCACCCCTTCGACTTCTGCAGCCACTACAGTTGCAGTGCCGGAGGATTATATCGGTACTATGGATCGGCCTGTAGTTAATGCTTCCTATCTTGCGTAGAACTCTTTTGGGGGTCTTCGTCATTCACCGGGTTACAATGTTAAGTCCATCCCTATGGCTTCTAGTCCATTTTCTTATGGTATGCCTAACTTCACTTCGCAGTTTTCAACTGCCATCCCAGCTGTTGGCCCTAATGCTAGTCTTGGACTTGGGGGCACTACACCTCCTTACACTCCTTTTCCATTTGGCAGTTCTCATATCCCTCAAACAAATCCTAATATAGGAAGTGTCCCTGATTTTAACCTTGTTTCTAATCCTTTGACAATTGGATGGAACAACCCAGCTGGTGGACAAGTTCCACCCTATATCCCTACCTCCTCGGTGTCGATTCCGACCAATAATTTTGGCATGATGAATCCACTTCAATCCTTCGGATTCCCACCTAGAGAAGGTCAGTCTTACACTTTGGGAAACCCCCAACCCAGATCTAATCCGGCCGGGGGAAATTTTCACAATCCTTGTCAGAACATTCCTACTAGAATGATGCCCAACCCACCTTATACAAATCAGCCCAGAGGAGGGCCTTATAATTTCGGAAAGGGCTTTGGTTCTTACCAGAATCTTGGGTGGAATGTAGTTCCCAACACACAATATTTCGCAAGAGGATGGGGCTAGATGTCACAACCCTGTCTCCCTTTTCTTTCCACGCTCAATCTGTCATACTTTTTTAAGTTAATGAACGACCCGATGAGTCATGATCCCACATGGCCCCTTGTCCCCACCAAACCTCCTTCAGACATTCCAAAGTTTGAGGGTAAGAATGGAGAGGACCTTGGTGAACACGTCACTACCTTTCACCTTTGGTACTCATCGAATTCCCTGAACCATGATTCTATTAGATTATGATTGTTTCAATGCACTCTCATTGGAGTTGCTTCGCAATGGTACATTGAGCTACCTAGGGGGACATATGGGTCATTTAATCTGTTGGTGATGGTCTTTCTCAACCACTTTCAATTTCCCATTCGTTATGATGTTGGTCTCGAACTTTTGTCAACTTTACGCCAGGACACCACCACTCACATCTCAGATTATATCCAGGAGTGGTGTAGACGAAGGCGGTTGATTAAGACTCCTATACCCCTGGCCTTTCTCCTAGAATGGTTCCTAAAGTATTTTTGCCCTCCTATCTCGAAGGAAATTGCTACTTCTAGGGTCTCTAACGAGGAAGAAGCTATCTTTAGAGCCCAACAATTAGATTTATTATATGCTCAGTATGGGATGTTATATCACCTTCTTCCAGAAGCACCACAGTCAAATTACGATCCTAGGAAAAAACCCAGACCTCATGCCGATGGAATTGTAGGGTACGCCAATGTAAAGTCCACAGACTCAGCGATGAATTCTGTCAGAGGATCAGCTTCGTCTGCATCATCCAAACCCACCCAGTCGATGGATGTACATTCTGTGAAATCATCGAAAAACCCAAGTGGTGACCAACAACCATATGGGAATAAAAGGAAAGGTCGAAACAATCATAAGGGTGGGAAAAATGGTAACAAACCCAAGGACAAAGATATTAATGGGAAGCAGAATGATAATGTTGGAGAGGGAAACAAAGAGAAATGTAAGGTGAAGTTTCCTTGTAAACTTTGTACCAATGACCACCTTACACATTTATGCCTCAAACTCACGGAGGTTGCGAGGCTTTTAAATCTACCGCCCGCTCTATTGACAAATCCATTCCCACACAACCAACACTTAGCCTCAATCTCTTCGAATGACATAAATGCGCATGGTGGAAGTCAAAACCCACCGTCGCAAGATGGCAACCGTGTTTGTATCAATATGGTCGATGCGGAAATTGATATAGCCACCCGTTCTCAAGATTATAGCTCTTCAAAAGCTAGTACTAGTCTAGAAGCTCCTCCTCCCCCTCCGGAGATGAACTTACAGATTGAGAAACCAGAGCCACTGCCTTGTATTCTGAAAGGAGTACTTAAGCAATCTACTCACAACCCTAATGCTAGAGCTATCCATAACTACTCTATCATTGAGAATCTGGGCCAAACCCCTTGTGCGGTGTCAGCTTTGGAGGTACTCTAGATGTGTCCATGATAGAGGAATGCCTTACTCTCTACCTTAGGAGGTCTAGAACCTAGTGGCTCGAAAGCTATCAAGTTTGACGTCATGGATGTGAAGCCTCGCTTACCCTACCATGTGGCTTTCCAAATCCACCTGGAGTATTCCAATTATACTATCAAATGAGCGGTCATTGATGAAGGTGTTTCCACTTGCATGATGTCCCTGGTTTGTTGGAAAGCTCTCGGTTCTCTGAACCTTTCCAAGTCGTCGAACATGTTGACTGCATTTGACGGTCATTCCTTCCACCCTCACGGTATTCTCCCTGCCTTTTCGGTCCAGTTAGGTGGGAAGACGGTAGAGGTGGAGGTAGAGGTAGTTGATGTGCCTCTTGATTATAAACTGTTACTAGGTCGCAATTGGACCTATGCTATGGTCACTTTCGTATCTTCCATCTTCTGTACACTTTGTTTTCCTCATCAAGGGGAGATCGTGACTATCGACCAATTGTCCTTTGTGTACTCTAGTCCTAATGCATATGTCGGACCGTTGATCCCCGTGATCGAAAATTCTTATCCGACAATTGAGAATATCGATGTCAGAATGTATTCTTCCCTTATGGGTACTTTCTACTTCTCGGCACCTAATCAACACGTTTACACCATGTCTAGCAGGCCTGCTTTGACAGAGAGGTCCATTCCTTTATGTAGTTCCTATTTCATAGATCCATGGACCCTACCTTCCACGACTTCATCATGTGAAGGTCAGTCGCATGCTGGCATGGCCATGCCACTATCGGTAGCAGATATTGCGTATCAAGTTGTTCTTGACTCTTCCACCGATCTTGATCCTATTACCTTGCCGACAGACGAGGAGGATTCTGTTCTTAGGCCTGTATGGGCCACCTTGTTGTCTTGTTCACATGATTTCCTAGATGAGAATTTGCCTTCGAATGAAGCCATCCTTGAAGCCATGAATGGTTTCGAGAGACCTTGGGATGATATGCATCATCGATCGTATTTTCTCCCAATTCTTGAAAGAATCGAGCAAGATGACTTTCGGTCTACCTTGAGTGAGATAGTCGGTCACGCCGTAGTTCCACTTGATATGCACGTCATTTATGCCGAAGGAAATATGGTGAGTATTTCTCCTACTGTATCGATCAATATATCTTGTACCCGTGGCAAGATTTAGAACGTAAATATAGGTCCAGATTGTTCGCCAAAAGAAATTCTGATCTACACCGAACTCTTCAAAGAATTTTGAGATGTATTCGCTTGGTCATACGAAGAGATTCCAGGGATCGAACCTCGTATTGTCTAACATGAGATTAGAACTTACCTGGATGCTAAACCTGTTCGACAACGTCTTAGAGTTGTAAATCCCAGGAAGGCCCCTGTTATTAAGGTAGCGGTGGAGAAGCTACTTAATGTTGGCTTCATCTACCTGATTCCTTTGACTGAATGGGTATCCAATCCCATTCCTGTGAATAAAAAGCAAGGAACCATCCGCGTGTGTATGGAATTTTGTGACCTGAACAAGGCTTGTCCTAAAGACAACTTCCCCACACCTTTCATTGATTAGATTCTCGATGAGTGTGTGGAAAGCAAGATATTTTATTTTATGGACAGATTTTCAGGATATAACCAAATCCAGATCAAACCTGAGGACCAACACAAGACGACATTTATATGTCCTTGGGGTACTTTGCATACCGGAAAATGCCTTTCAGCCTTAAAAACGTCGGAGAAACCTTCCAACGTGCCATGAATTTCACTTTTCACGATCTCAAGCACATAGCCGAAGCCTACCTTGATGATTTTGCTACTCACTCTTGCAAGAGAGTGGATCATGTTACACACCTTTGACTTGTTTTTGAAAGATGTTGTTACTATAGAATCCAGTTAAACCCTCACAAATGCATCTTTTGCATTAATTCTAGTTGTCTTTTAAGGTTTTTAGTTTCTGAGATTGGGATCATGTTAGATCCTCTTAAAGTTGAGGCAATACTTCAATTGCCTCCCCCGCGCACGATTAGAAAACTTCAAGGTTTACAGGGGAAATATAACTTTCTACATCGGTTTATAGTGAATTATGCCAATATCACTAAGGGTTTCATGCACCTTTTGAAGAAGGACACCCCTTTTATCTGGGATGATATTAGGGTCCTAACCCACACATAGGTAGAACAATATATTTGGATGTAATAAAGGTCAACATTAATAAGGCCTTTCAATAAAATAGAATAAGGCAGATGTAAGAAGACCTAATAGAAGCTTCTGATTCTAGAAGGATCTTCCTCTAGATGCTTATTTTAATAGACATATTTAGTATAAATAGGAGTCGAGGGTATGAGAACCCTAGCTTGGATAATATTGTAATAGAGTGTTGCTCAACTGGAGGTTGCCCCCTCGAAGAGGCCTGTGAACATTGCTTTCATAATCAAAGTTCTATTTCTGTTGTTGTTCTTATATCATTTCAGTGCTATGATGGTGATTGTTCTGGTTATATTGTTGTTATTCCGCCATTTCTAGCATTTTATTTCTGTTCTGCATACTTTTTATATCTGGTATATTACAAGTGGTATCAGATCACTTTCCTCGGCAGAAAGTGTGGGTTAATTTTTTTTACAAGGTAGAGATGTATTATGGCGTCTTTAAGCCACATAGATCTATCATTACGTGCATAAACCCACGGTTGAGGGATTCATACACGTAGGAAATAAAAGTGGTTCTTAAGCGCACATCTGTTGGCCACCCTTGTAACCCCTGTTGGTACCCCTTCGAGTGGTATCACATCAGACAACACCTGTGTACGGATCGACCTAGATTACCTGAAGCCCTCTTTAGATAAATCGATCGGCCGCCTGACTGCTATAGTGTCATCGAGAACAACACTCGGGAAGATACTCTCTAGTACCTAGGTAGTCAGGTAGTACGGCTAAGGGTACGGTCTATCCTCCTTAGTTATTTCCCTGAGATATTGGGTCGAGTACTACTGTTGGACCCCGCACGTATATCAAAGAGCTATAGCATAGGGAAAACCCTTTTCTGTAGAACCCTTGAATACTTAACCCTTGGGGATAGAAACATAAAAAAATTAAAATAGACAAGATCTATTGTCATGCAAGTGTGTTCGGGTNTAAAAAAAAAAAAAAGTCTGGAAATTTTTTCACCATTATTTGAGACCTATTCTATTGGATTCATCTCTTTGCCCTTATCACATTCATCCATATCATTTTTCAGCAAAATTTTTGACCTCGCCCGCTCCTTTTCAGTTTTCCCATCCTCATGGCCCATACTCGTAGCCAAAACTTGGAAGCTCGCTTCAACATCTTGCAATCTGGTCTCATCGAGACCCAAAAAGAAGTGAAACAACTCAATGCCAATGTTGTAGCCATAAATACCACCATGCAGTCCTCAATGGAGGAAATCAAACAAGACCTCACCACCCAGCTTGAATCTATCTTTTCAGCACTCTGCACCAAACTGCATATCCCTACAGATAACCCTTCCTCTTCCTCACCTCCACATACTGAAGGTGACCATTCCTCTCATTCCCATAACTGTCAGAACCATCAATTTCAACGTGACCTACGCCTTCCGCGGGTGGATGTGGCCAAATTCGATGGCTCAGACCCCACTGGTTGGGTAATCCAAATGGAACATTATTTCTCTTTATATGGCATTAAAGATGACTTGGCCAAACTCCGGTATGGTGTTCTCCATCTAGATCAAGAATGTTGGCAATAGTGGCAATGGAGAAAAACTTCTCATCAATGGTATATTGCTTGGACACATTTTGTGGCAGAGCTTTATGAATGCTTTAACACTGACACCAACCATTTAGGTCATTTGAAAAAGTTGAAACAATTAGTAACAGTGGAAGACTTTATAGCTTCCTTTGAGCACTTGGCTTTTAGAACAAAGGGCATGTCTGATGCCTTTTTCCGAGAGTGTTTTATCAGCGGCCTCAAGGATGAGATTCGGGCCCATGTCCTCATGGCTTGGCCTCAAAGTTGGGTGGAGGATACTAAAAGAGATAAAGAAGCACAACAGGTTGTATCTTCTCAAAATCGAAAACCCCCCTTTATCCCTCGCCCTAAACCAGTAAATCCCGCTACTCCCTCTGCTCCACTAAAGATCCAAAAATTGACCACGACTGAAATGGCTGAATGCCAACTCAAAGGCCTTTGTTATAACTGTGATGAAAAATATTTCCCGAGCCACAAGTGTAAAGAAAAAAAACTTTTTATGGCCATCTCCGAGGATATTTCAAAAGATGATGTAGAAACTCCCCTTGTGTCTGAGTCACCCGAATCTACTAACATAACCCCTCCCTCAAACCCTCCTAAAGTAGAACCGGTCATTTCCCTCAATGCTCTCACTGGCTTCTTGGCTCCCCGAACCCTCAAGCTAATCGGTTACATCAAGCATCAAAAGGTCATCATTTTGGTTGATAGTGGCAGCACCCATAATTTTATTCATCCCCGCACTGCCCAAGAAACTCATTGCTACATCCATGCCGTCAATAATTTCCAAATTATGATTGCCAATGGTGGTTCCATGAAATTTGGAGGGCGTTGTGAAAATGTGCGTCTCCAAATTGGTGACTACCACCTGAAATCCCATATGTTTTCTATCGACATGGGAGGTTGTGACATTGTGTTGGGTGCAGACTGGCTAAGGACTTTGGGTCCCATTCTCATGGATTTTAAAGACTTAACCATGCAATTCGACTAGGAGGGCCACCAATATAAGTTCCAAGGCATCACCATTGGTTCACCTGAGATCATTAGTTCCCATCGCATGGAAAAGCTGCTCAAAAAAGGTCATTCGGGTGTTATCACCCAATTCCATGCAATACAAGCAACATAGGAACCCTCGGTCCTGCAAGACCTCCAAGCCATCATTTCTAAACATCAATTGGTATTTTCCACTCCCCAAGGACTCCCTCCTTCCCATGGTGTTCATGATCATTCCATTCCCCTTGTACCCGGAAGCCTTCCTCCCAATATCCGTCCATATCATCACCCCTTTTCTCAAAAAAATGAAATTGAGAAAATGGTCCAGGAACTCCTTAATGCAGGTGTTATCCGCCCTAGTACGAGCCCCTACTCTTATCCTGTGGTCATGGTCCTAAAGAAAGAAGGTTCTTGGCAAATGTGTCCTGACTTCCGTGCCCTCAACAAACTTACCATCAAAGACAAATTCTCCATTCCTATCATTAATGACCTCCTGGATGAATTGAGTGGTGCCCAATTCTTCACTAAAATTGATCTTCGTTCAGGCTACCACCAGATACATATGAAAGAGACTGACATTCCCAAGACTTCCTTTAGAACTCATAAGGGCCACTATGATTTTTTGGTCATGCCCTTTGGCTTGTGTAATGCCCCCTCCACCTTCCAAAGCCTCATAAATAATGTCTTCCAGCCTTTTCTCCGCCATTTTGTCTTAGTTGTCTTTGATGATATCCTCATCTATAGAAAAACCTGGACAAACCATCTTCCTTATGTGGATCAATTTCTCCATCTACTCTCTCAGCACCAACTTTTCCTGAAACAGTCTAAATGTGCTTTTGGCGCCTCAGAAGTAGAATACTTGGGTCATCTGGTTGGAAAGGATGGCGTCAGGGTGGATCCTAAAAATATTGAAGCTATGCAAGACTGGCCTCACCCAAAGACTCTCAAGAGCTTGCATGGATTTCTGGTCTTAACAGGGTATTATCGCAAGTTTTTTAAGAATTATGGGAAGATTGCAACACCTCTCACTGCTCTCCTCAAAAAGAACTCTTTCACTTGGACTCCAGCCACTACTCAAGCTTTTCAAACCTTGAATATGACCATGTGCACCACTCCAGTCCTCGCCCTTCCCTATTTCATAAAGACCTTTGTGTTGGAATGTGATGCCTCAAGGAAAGGAATTGGTGTTGTTCTTATGCAAGAGGGTCAACCTTTGGCCTTTACCAACAAGCAACTATCTGAAAGAAATCTGGGCAAATCGATCTATGAAAAATAAATGTTGGCTATTCTGCATGCTGTTGATCTGTGACGCCCTTATCTATTGGGGAAACGTTTCCAAATTAAGACAAACCATCAAAGCCTCAAGTATTTTCTGGAACAACGCATTTCCTCCCCATAAAAACAAAAATGGGTGACTAAGCTCTTTGGATATGATTATGAGATAATTTACAAGAAAGGCAAAGACAATGTGGTTGCAGATGCACTTTCCCAAAAATATGAAGATGAAGGATCCATTTTTTCTCTTTCATTCATTGTACCAGATTGGCTCCAAGTCGTTCGCCAGGAATGGCTACAAGATCCCAAAAGTTCGCATCTGATCCAACAATTGCAGTCCAATGCTCCAGCTTCCCCGGGGTACTCTTGGCTCCATGATGAACTTCGATACAAAGTCTGTTTGTATTTAAGTAAATAATCAAAGCTTAAATCCACGGTACTTTATGAGCTTCATGCTACACCCACAGCAGGGCACTCTGGGTTCACCAAAACCTATGACAGGGTCAAACGTTCCTTTTTCTAGGATGGTCTGAAACAAGACATTCATAATTTTTTCGTTGAATGTGATGTGTGTCAACGCAACAAGGGAGAAACATTCAAATCTCCGATCACACTACAACCACTCTCGATTCCACCTGCTATTTGGAAGGATATCTCTATGGATTTTATTATCGGCTTACCCAAATCACGAAATAAATCAGTCATCATGGTGGTTGTTGATCGCCTTTCCAATTATTCTCATTTCTGCGCCCTTCAACACCCATTTACAACATCCACGGTTGCTCAAATTTTCATGGATCAGGTCTTCAAGCTTCATGGCATGCTGCACTCTATTGTTTCTGATCACGACCCAACTTTCACAAGCAATTTTTGGCAAGAACTGTTCAAGATACAAGGCACCGAATTGCATCTTAGCATAGCTTATCATCCCCAGACTGATGGCCAAACGAAAGTTGTCAACAAGTGTTTGGAAACATATTTGAGGTGTTTTGCCTCGAAAAAGAAAAATATGTGGGCTTAATGGTTACCCCTAGCTAAATGGTGGTACAACACTTCATACCATACAGCTACACGGATGACTCCTTTTGAAGCGGTATATGGACATAAGCCACCTTCAGTTCTCTCATACTTACCAGGTGCCTCGAAGGTCTAGGTGGTTGGCCAAACACTTACAACTCGAGAGGCTATTCTCCATACCCTCAAAGAGAATTTGGTCATGGCACAGAATCACATGAAGCAACAAGAAAATCAAGGTCGTTATGAACGTTAGTTTGCAGAAGGGGATAATGTGTTTCTTTGACTGCAACCTTACAAGCAAACTTCCCTCAAGGTCGAGCATTGTTAGAAGCTAGTGCCCAAATTTTATGGTCCTTATACCGTTCTCAAGCACGTGGGACAAGTAGCCTATCAGTTATCTTTTCCCAGCCATTCGAAGCTACATCCTGTTTTTCATGTTTCATGCTTAAAGAAGGTGATTGGAGCTAAGTGCCAAATTCAAACCAACCTTCCTGAGTTAGCTGAAGAAGGATCCATTTGGCTACAGCCATAAGTAGTTTTGGACTAGCATGAGCGTCGCCTATGTCAGAGAACCATCAAGGAAGTGCTAGTCTAGTGGAAAGATACAACTCCAACAGATGCCACTTGGGAACCAGCTACCATTCTGCAACCATTTCCTCATCTCAAGCCTTGAGGACAAGGTTGTTTTTAAGGGGGTGGAAATGTTAGGGTCCTAACCCGCACATAGGTAGAACAATATATTCATATGTAATAAAGGTCAACATTAATAAGGCCTTTCAATAAAATAGAATAAGGAAGATGTAAGAAGACCTAATAGAAGCTTCTCCTTCTAGAAGGATCTTTCTCTAGATGTTTCTTTTAATAGACATATTTAGTATAAATATGAGTCGAGGTTATGAGAACCCTAGCTTGGATAATATTGTAATAGAGCACTGCTCAACTAGAGGTTTCCCCCTCGAAGAGGCCTGTGAACATTGCTTTCAGAATCAAAGTGTTATTTCTGTTGTTGTTCTTATATCATTTCAGTGCTATTGTGGTGATTGTTTTGGTTATATTTTTGTTATTCCGCCATTTCTAGAATTTTATTTTTGTTCTGCATACTTTTTATATCTGGTATATTACAGATGATAAAGCCTAAGAGTCTTTCGACACTTTGAAGAAAGCCTTGGTATCGGCCCCTCTGCTGAAATCCCCTGATTACAATAGAGATTACGTGTTGTATATTTCTGCGTATGAAGAGACGATTGGTATGGTTCTAGTTCAGGATGATGATGAGCTCCATGAGCACGTCATCTACTATCTTAGTCAAAATTTAGTCGGTCCTGAGCTTAATTACTCTCACGTTGAAAAGTTAGATTTGGTTGCCGTTCATGCAGTCCAACGTTTACGTCACTATATATTTCTTTGCAAGACTACTATGGTTGTTGATGTCAATCTATTTCAATACGTCCTTACCAGGTGTATCATAGGGGGGAAATACAATAAATGTATTGTCATCTTACAAGAGTTTGATCTTGAATTTTCTTTTGCCAAGTCCAAGAAATTGCTAGTTTTTGCAGAGTTAATATCCGATTTTCCACGATTAGATGAGGATTTTATCCATGTTGATTCATTTGTGGATGAACACATTTTCTTTGTCTTGTTGTCCAACCCCTGGTATGGAAACATTGTTTTATATCTTCAAACCTTGACATTCTCTCAGCATCTCTCGCGAGATGATCGACGACGTGTTAGATACCAACCCAAAAAGTATACCATCATCGACAATACTTTGTATCATGGAGGAATATATAATATCTTGCGTCATTTCTTAACTCACAAGGAAGTCGAGTCAGTCCTAAACGATTGCCACAAAGGGGCTTGTTGTGGTCACCTATCCGGGCTTGTGACAGCCCAAAAAATCTTGCGAGCTGGTTATTTCTGGCCTACTATATTTAAATATTGTATCGAAGTGGTTAAGAAGTGTCACCCCTACCAGGTGTTCACTTGGAAAATGCGCTCGCACCGAACCCCTCTTCACCTAGTCATTATCGTTGGTCCCTTCACCAAGTGTGGGGTAGATTTCGTCAATTGCAACCCAACTTAGTTTGGGGGGCATCAACACATTATCGTGGTTGTCGAATACTTTACTAATTGATACGAGGCCATGCCTACCATAAACTCCGATGGGAAGACTGCAACCTTCTTCATTTTCAACCAAATTATCGCCCAGTTCGGTATCCCGAGTTAGATTGTCACTAATCATGATAGTCACTTTCAAAATGAAATGATGGTAGAACTAGCATCTAAGATGGTGTTTAGACATGGTCATTCATCTCCTTATTACCCCCAAGAAAATGGGCAAGTAGAGGCCGTCAACAAGATTCTCAAGACCATTTTGCAAAAAAATGTGAGTCGGAGTAATTCCAATTGGCACATCATGATATATCCCATGCTTTGGGCATACCAAAACTCTGTTAAGGCTGCCACCAAATTTTCCCCTTTTTAGTTAGTGCACGGTGTGGAGTCAATCCTTCCTGTTGAATGCAGAAGCCCTTCTCTTAATTTGACAGTCGAGCTCCTACCTGACACTTCATATTTAGAGCGACTCCTTGTGCACCTAGAGAGTCTTGACGAGCAGCGTCGGGATGCCTTTACGACTATCGAGGCAAACAAGAAACATGTCAAGGTTCAATACGACAAATCTGTTTGTCCCTATTTGTATGTTGAGGGTGACTTGGTCCTCTTGTATGACCAAGCCAAAGAACCACTAGGGGAAGGCAAGTTTAAACCCATGTGGCATGCTCCTTACATTGTGCGACGTGTTCTATAAAAAGGATCCTATGAGTTAGAAGATTATGAAGGGAATAAATTGGCTGAGCCTAGAAATGGGCTCTACTTGAAAAGGTACTACCCTTGAGCCCTAGGCTTGGGTGGAAGTCTTTGTATACTAATGTAAATTTAGTGTATATAAATATCTTTTCCCATTTTCTTTTGTCTTTGGCTTGCTTATCGAGTTTTCCCTTTGTTTCCATGTCAACGGAGTCTTCGGTCTACCTAGGATTCGCAGATGGAGCCAATCATCATACATGGAACTTAGCTTCCTCCACTTGGGTGGGTTATGCACCTGAGGGTCTGCTAGTGTCTTCAAGTGATGTATGCCTAGGTCCATCCACGAATAATGTGGCCGAATATAGTGTCGTCATAGAACTTTTGTGTGATGCTATCTCGCATGGTATTCGCTCTTTAGAAGTTCTCCTGGATTCCTAGTTAGTAGTATGTCAGTTGAATGGCCATTAATGCATGCATGATCCTACTTTACCCCGTCGATTCCTATGGGTACGTCTTTTAGAACAACAATTTGATTTTATTACATATTATCACATTCCTAGGAGTTCTAATCATTTATCTGATGCCTACACTAATTATGTTTTAGATTGGAGTTTGTCACATTAATAAAGCAAAGAAAACCATTAAATAAATGTACACATTGTAAGATATAAGTATGGCCAAAGATCCCTTTTTATATATTTCAAAATATGGTGTCTATATTACAAAATTGGGGCTAAAACCCTCAGTACACATATACATCTGGTATACATATCCCATGACATATATGCATGTGGCACCAGATGTGTGTCATGGTAGAAAACCACAGTGTTTGCGAGACAATGGAAGAGTTGTACCCATGCTCTAGGTACACCAACCACCTGTTGTTGCATGGCTTTAGGTAGATCCTCTACCTAAACAATAGGAATCCTCTGTGTCAAATGAGACAGGTTTCCCTACACATTTTGTAGGACTCTCTTTTCTTCTCCTCCTGCCACCTCATCTCCCCGGTTCCTCCGTCTATGTCGAAGGAATCCATCTGGATGTCGTGGACCCACATCTGCGATTACACAAGTGTCTAGTTAATATTTAAGCACCATCCAAAAAATATATATTTTTGTTCTTTAAATACAAAAATACAAAAAAAATGAAATATTTAAAAACTTGTTACCTGTATCACCGTAGGAGGCCCTTGGTGGAAGTGTCATATCTAGATCTCCTCTAAAATTGATCCTCACATAGGGATAGTCGTCCAAAGAAATGACTTGCCACCGCCACTAGAAGAAAAAATCATCGTTGTAGGGTGTTGATACCCTACCTCCCCCCTTTCGTCTCATGACCTCGATCCACCACGCCATGGATGGATTGTGTGGTTCTCTAGGAAGGATCTCCTCTCTAGGTCCCAGACTTGGAACCCGCTCATAAAATAAGTTGCAAAGAATAGAGGCAAACCCAAAGTTTCTCTTACTCCCCTGTTTTCACTCTGTCAACTGACCTTTCATATTGGTTAGTAGTGAGGTACACCAGTCATAGACAATGGGTCTAGCACACTCTATTGCGTAAAACATAAGCAGTCTCAATGCTTGATTCAACGAGGCCGAACCTATGATCCTGGTAAGAACAAACACAATGATCTTCAAACTGAGGTTACTTATTGCCCGGATGGGGACTTGGCTTCCCACCTTGGGAGTCCCTGCTACACAGTGGGCATTGATATACTCCTCGATCTTCATCCCACTCCCTACTCTACGTGAATTGAGGTTTACAACCTCCCCTCAGTGTGATATACTAGTTAAGAAGTAGATGTCCTCTACTTTGATCTTCAATGGTTTTCCATCAAGGATAAAGATTTCGCTATCAGGTTCCTAGTAACCCACCAACATCTCCAACAACCTCACTTGGGCCCTCATTCATTTGAGAGCCCAAAATTTGTACAAGACACATATTTTTAGAGCTTCTTGAGCCACCAGATCTATATCTAAAGCTGCATCTACCTCCTCATGCTCTCACTCTCTCCATTCCAGGACCATCCTGCAAAAAACAAATCAATTTTTGAGTTAGAACCCCTCTTTTTGGCCATTTGCGTACATGTACGTGGATTTCTTTACACACAGTCACATGTAGGGATTAATACACACTCCATGTGGTTCACACAGGACCGTATACCTCGTCATACACGCGACCTAAACGAAGGAAACCCACATATACCAAAAATCCTAATTTATGCCCTCAAAAACTTAAAAAATGTAACCTAAATAAAAAATGTAATCCACTAAATTTGAAGAGGATGAGATGAAGAGTTACCTGATCTAGACGGTTTGTGATTTTGTTGTCTGATGCTCCCGCAATCACCATTTGAACCTTCGAGGTAGTTTGGTCCAAATTGCACTATTTTGGTAAAAATAAAAATGATACAGTATTTTTTTATTTTATTACTATTTATCAGCTATTTTTACCCACTTTATATAGTTTCATGCTATTTTTTCACCTAATGGACTAATTCATGAGTGGTTTTAAGCTGGCTTTTGTATTTTTGACTCAGTTTTCTTGTGGATTTCAACGTCATGATTGGTTGTTCGTCACCTGGGGAAGGTAATTTCATAACCTAGCATATAGGATAGGTATCCACTCCATCGTGCATTTTTACATTATCCTTTGACTACTTCTTTTTACGCCTTAGGTACAAACCCATTTATTGTGACACAGAACCTCCCTTCTGCTATAAATAATATCACTAATAAATGGTAGAGACTTACCAAACATGGGCGCCCTAGTTAGATCCTCTTTGTCATTTGGTGCCCATGCTGAGTTTTTACTTAGTACTAGGAGTCCATTATAATTTGATACATGACTTTATGATGAGCCTCATTTCTCATTCATGTACATGCGGCCCTATTCCCCGCGGACTCCCAAAAATGAGTCTTAGTTAAGCTATTTTCTAACTCATCTAAAAAACTGAAAAGATTGCCGAGTGATTTATTCCTTTCACACTCGTTAAATTGGGTTTGAAAGGTCATGAGTCTTAGTTAATCTCTTTTCTGACTCATTATCAAAAATAAAAAAGATTGCTGAGTGAACTTGTCTTTTTCACACATGTAAATTGGATTTGAAAATATGTCTATTTGGCACAAGTTTACCCCTTTTTCTCACCAAGTAGACTAAAAGACATAAAAAAGGATATTTTTTGATGTTAAGTTATGATTGCATCTCATGTCCTCACTTGCAGTATTGAGCCTTTATTCGATTCTTGCTTTGCAATATAAACCGTTTCCTAAGCAGTTTTTGCATCCTCAACCAAGTAGAGCCTTGTTTATATCCTTCACAATTTGACACCCTATACCCTGGAGGGAACATCACCTCGAGTGTCCATCTCCCGCATGCGTTTCCTTACATTGAGCATAGGTACGTTCCACTAATGGAACTAGTTTTACTTACTTGAGACACTCGTTTCCTCCTCTTTATCATAACATTCATTTGTTATGAAAAAACAAAAAAAGACAGGCGGGAAGGGAGTACTATATTATAATTGGTAGCAGTCGTGTCGCCTTTGAATAGAGCACAAAATTATTAATTCCTTGTGTCATCATAATTTTGGGTTTAGCATGGCCTTAGGAAGCTCATCTCGTTACAGAGTTTTCTCTACTGACTGGTTACTCTTCCAGTCCCTATAGAGAACATTATTGATGCCTCCTGCATCTAATAGTCACATCATTGAGTCTATGATGCTAGAGTCCACCATATGTCTCATGCTCTTGTTCAAAGAAATTCTATCAATCTGTGTTGGCCACTCCTCAGAAATCTTGACTTTGCATGTCGGACATACCCTTAGTTTGTCGCATAATCACATGATATTATGGTCTTATCATGTACCATGCCCCTATTTTGGATATGGGACCTAGAGTTTTATGAGTACCTTGAGGCTTGCATTCATTAGTGGCAGGTTCTCTCGCCATTGACAAATGAGAATACATCAATGTCTTTTGATCAATGGATTTCTCAAGTGTTCAACACTGACTCCTTTATTCACACTTGTAGGAATGTACTCGGTGCCTTGATACCTACTTTCCTTATTGGTAGGTTGTCTCGCATTTGTTAACGGTATACCTCAATGATTAGTAATCAAATGATGTCTCATTGTGTTCGACCTTAACTCCTTTATTCACATGATGTAGACTTTCACCCTTGGAGGATAGTGTAGAATACTTGAAGACATAACTATGTGGCCGTATATTTCTTGAGATGTTGCATCCCTTTCATTGGACCAACAACTATTTGACTTCACTGATCGCGGGAGATCAAATTCTACTCCATGGTATATAGATATCTTCATATTAATTTTGAGACTGGTTTCACTGGGCCTTGTTCGTGACTACGGAAACTTTTTGCATATAACCGCATTTGTATTTGCCTATTCATGACCACATACACTTATTTGGTATATTTTCCACATGGATCTGCATTGTATTCTTGAAAGACATGTATGCAAAGTCAGTACAGAATGTAATGAGCAATCGAGTTCACCCAACTGGTTTTCTACCACTCCACTCTTGGGTTATTTATAATGTATTTCGGCCATCGCAGATACTCCTCTGATCTCACACATTATGGGGCATGTGTTATAGCAAGATTTACCTCACCATTGCTATATTGCATAGAGGTCCTTTTTCCATTTCCCTATGCAGACTTGTCATCCCATTTGGATGAATCCTAAGCTAAAAATACACATTTTTCCACATATACGTGCCCTATCTACTATAAAACATGCATATATGCAGGATTCTCCACTACAGCCCACATACATCGAGATTTGTGCCAGAAAATAAAAAAATGGAGTCGGGTTTCCATGTCACGATAGGAGATCTCTAATCCTTGGCCTTCCACATAATGGAAACGTTCCGACTCGGGCCTTCAGTTGCATTTTGAAGACTATAAAAGCACAATTCTGAGCTATGGAAAAGGGAAGAAAACATTCAACTTAGAGAGCAAAGTTACTCTGGAGAAATTACTTCATATTGAGTCTACATCCCTTTGTCCCTCAAGTATGAACACAATGTTCAGCCCCCAAGCTCTTTCCCTATTGTCGAGATAACCTCATTTTCTCTCTCCTATGAGCTTTCCTTTGGTGGAGGATTGAAGTGGTGGAGGCCCAGTTGGAAGGAAATTGGTTTCTTGGTTTCGAACCATGCCGACACGGAAGTCTGTAATGTTGTCATTTCTATTGATCAATTATTAATAGAAATACTCCTTTCCCATCCTATTGGTATCGTGAAAATATATGATTATTATGCATGGGCATGTTTGTAATGCTTATTAATGGATTATGTTATCTAATGTGCTAACCCCTTTATATTATCACTATGTACATGCTCTTCTTGTTTGTTGAGAACTTGTTGCAGGTATAAAGCTTTGGGTCGAACTACTCAACAGTGGAACATCATCGAATGTCTGATCGAGGTAGGCCTATTTCTTATCTTGCACATTAGTTTATATAGCATACAATCGAATTGAGTTGATTTCTGCAGTCATACCTGTCTGTTGTGGTTTACCCTTGGCCATAGAGTTTTTTTCCCTTGTAACAAGTATCAACATGAATCTTTGGCAGTTGTGCACACACGCTAACAAAAATGGAAAAATGAGTACTAACTACTTGCGTCCATGAGCTCGATGAGGCAGGAGAATGTAAAAACACATCACACATAGGCTAGTTATTAGCTTCATTTCCATTTCAAAGAGCAACATAAATCATCATAAAAAAAATGTTATATGACTAAATAATAATTAAATAAATGAATTGACATATCAACGTATATGAGGCTCTAGAAATACTGAATTGGAATACCTAAATGAGAATCTCTTGGTTTCAAGAATAATGTATTCTCTATTGAACATGGTCAACCGCATGAAGGTGGAATCTCATTTGGACCCTCCCATCCACCCCTCATATCATTGTCAATTCCCCATACCCAATCTATCTACTAGAAAATAATTGAAATTTCACATGAATGTAAAAATGGAAAATATTATTCTAGAAATTTATGAATCTCTATCTTATATTGATCCTATATTACATCCCTTCAACCCTCTATTGTTGAGAAGAAAGTTGAATTGGGGTTTCTCTACTCATCGTATTATTTTTCTTCTAGATCCTCTATATTGGGTTGTCTTCCATAACTTAATAGCCATGCCACCTACAAATACCATAGTTACTTGATAAGTCATAATAATTTAAGATGAACTACAAAGAGGGATTTATTCCAAATAAATTCATATATTGGGGATTAACCAATTACTAGAGCTTTAATGTGATTTGGAGTTAAAATATGATATGCCAAGATTTCTTGTGGGAGTATTCTCCTAGGTGCATAGAGGGTTAGCACTTTCTTTCATAAATTTAACTAATGTGGAACTCTGACTCAATGGAATGGGCATGCAATCCACATCAACAATAGGGGAACTTTCTGATGGTCAATCATCATTCCCTTGTTCAGCTGTCATGTTGAATTCATTATACTATACTTACATCATTGTGCCACTTTCCATCTATTCATGCATTTCGGGGGCGAGCTAAAGTGGTTTCTTAATACCACCCCTGGGTACCGAAATGAATGAGGTTGTGACACGTTATCACTCATTAATAACATGGTTTAGAATATAGGCCCTCAACCCCTTGTTATCTAGAAATCTCTTTCACTATCGAAATAAATTGAGACCTTCAATCTTGGATCTCTATGAATGGTTTGATCTTGTCTATTGAATTTTCATTTCAAACCCAAATTAATCTCAATTATCAATTTAAAGGGCCATATAAATTCTACCCCTATATAATCTCGCTCAAAATTTTGAAGTTGAAATTCCTGGTAAACATTTTAAGATAATTTCATCCTGCCTTTTGATGTATACCAAAACCTTGTGCAAGATATTCTACTATAAAAAAAAATCAAAATTTGTTAACTAAAAAATATAATGTTATGACATGATGGATACTTTAGGTTTGGTATATCGTTATTTTCTAGTAGTAACCCTATAATAAAGGCTTTCTTCTATTCCATTTGCAGGGAATTAAATACATTTTCCATTTCTTATTCATCAATTTTATCCAGAGAACAAGGGACCAAGAAAGGCCTAGAATTTGTCTTTATACGAAGAAAACAAAACAATGTATACCATTGGTGGGTCACACACAATATAAACCATCTTATTAGGCAAGATACTCATTCCCCAAAAACGATTTTAAACTCCTGTTTTTTCTCTTTTGTGCATAAAATAATATGGCAAAGAGATGTAGTATATAGTGTATCGAACCTAAATTGAGTGAATGATAGGGAAAATTTGCACTGAATGGAACTCAAATAGATCCATTGTAAACCATTTAATATTGAACAAACACCTACAAGAACTACATTATCTATAGACATCAACAACAATTCTATTTACCGAAGACATTATGGGGTCGATCCCTCCTTGGAATCACATGTGGGGTCGATCTCTCATTGTAGAGGTCTTATCCTCTGTGCACTATCCTTACTAGTAGGTGGGATCCATCCAATGCAAATTTCAGTAGGTTTCTCCTCTGTGCACTCTCCATACTAGCAAAAGGGGTTGAGCCAATTCAAATATCAGTGGTTTGATCCTTTGTGCACTCTCCTTAATGGAAGGTGGGGTATATCAATGAAATGGTCAGTGGTTTTGTAGTTCGTTCATTTGGTTGGGGGTTTTGCACCATAGTGTGTTTTTTATGTTTATTTTTTTCTTTTATTTATTTTTTATTTTTTATTTGTTTGTAATATAATTTATATTTAAATTCATAAATAATGTATTATATCGTTATATATAACTCCCTTAACCTATAAACCCCCCTAACCCCCTAGAAACTAAATCCCTAACCCCTAAAGCCCCTAACCCCTCAATCCCTAACTCGTAACCCCTGACCCTAAACCATGTCCACCAAAATATATATTTAATGTGTTAAACCTTGTAATGGTTGTCATATGACACTTCCATATTAAATATTCCATTTAGGGCCTGGGTAGTGGTTTTGGATCATGCACATGATTCCTATGGTGGATGAGGGTGAAGGGTTAGAAAGTTACCAAAGTTATTGGATGGAGGGTTAAAAGGTTTTGGTAGATTATCAATATCCACTGATAGTTAAAATCAATCAACACATGCTCAATATGGATTAGTAGGTTATAATATGGTGGGTAATGAGATAAATCAAGGCCAATGTCTCCTAATCAACCAATGATACATATAAGAAAATGAAATAAAACTTAACAAAACATAATTAACCCATATAAGAAAATACTTTAAAGAGAATAAATCATAGAAAATATATAATCACATACCCCAACCTACATTTCAAAAATTCAGTATCATTGATCTTATTCTTTATTCAAATCCACATCTGTATCATCCAGTTCATAATCCAGTTCAAATTCTATGTTGAAAGGATTGTCCATAGCAACATCATCAACAATGTGATTTTCAATAATTTCATTGTTGATATGATCATCGAGAACATTTCCATCTACATGTAGCTCAACTTCTTCATAGTCTTCATCTAACACAACTACTTTCTCCTCTACATTATCTTCTTCTTCAATATCCTCTTCTTCCACTACATTATACTTTACATGCCTTCCTCTTGGATCATATCTAACAACACATGAACAACCCGCTTTACCTAGAACCTTTGAGTAAAATACCTGCTCACATTGGCTTGGAAGAACACAAGGCTTAGTACTTGGCTCAACCATACTTATATTAACCATAGTAAATCCATTAGCATGAACAATAATAGTTCTTTTAGGATCATGTTCATTCATCTGTAACCTATACCATTTGACCTCGAACATAATTAATTTAAAGGATTTAAAGTCACGGTCAACTATATCATCCAAATACCCACAATATCTATTTTCAAATACCTCTATATGCCTACCACTTCTAGAGTGACATGAAATACTCTTCTTATCCAACAAACATAGGTTTTCTTCGTGTCATCCAAGTTTTTGATGAAAAATTTATGACCATTGCACCAGATAACCTTATGGTGTTTCAACTGCAATATGTCCAACACATAAAAATTGCATTCTCAATTAATAAGAATATTTAGAATTAGTAAATATTTTAAGAAAATAATAGACCACATACATTAATATAATGGAAAATGAGTAAAAAATGTCGGTGAATATGCTTATATGTTTATCATTTAAACCATATGCTAAATCAATTTTCCTATGTGTAATATTTATATCTTGATTACGATGATCCTCTTTAACCAATGTAGCCACCCCTTCCATGATAACCTACCATAAAATTGTATACATCGCTCTATCCATACCTTCATCCAATAAAGATTTTTTTCAATGTATAAATGTAAGGCATCCCACTCTCGTCTAGTTGTATGAAAAAATAACAATTCATAGATAATTAGGTACCATGTAAAAGTTTAATAATTCATGGAAAAGAAAAAATTTAATAGATACGATATAAATACAAATGAATAGTCAAAATTATTATATATCTCTACCATCTAATCACCTTTCACTTTCATCATTCTACCTTTCCCCAATAGCCCCCCCCTTCAAATGTTTTGATGGAGTTGATATCCCAAATGAGAGGCACATTCATATATATTGCTAATTTAGGAAGATATTGACTAATATAAACCAAGGATTGATATACCATATATCCCTCCACCATGGAACCCTCATGATGTTCTCTTTGTCTAACAAAAGCCTCCAATGATTTAAAATGCCTCTCCACTATACACATTGACCTTGTGTTTATAGGTCCACACATTTCAATCTCCTCAACTTGGTGTATAAGGTAGTGTTCTTGCACATTGAAAAAACTCAGAGGTGGGTACTTTTGAATTTCACACATTAGCCAAGGAATTTATCTCGTCCAATACTTTATATCTTCTTTATGGAATTCTTTAGAAGAAAACCACCTACACATAATGCAAACAAATCACATGTTTAAGTATATACATTGCAAGTAAAATACACGTCAACAAGTTTTTCAATGAATATATTGCATAGAAAATATTAATTACCTCATGTATTTTCCAAGATCGTATATGACTAGTTTTATGTTGTTTTCAAATTTGTTTGGAAAAGATAGAGATAGAACATATTATAACAAAAAATGAATCATTATAAACATTAGAGGTAGAACATAATGTAACAAAAAGGTTAAAAAAAAAACTAAAAATATGTATACCAATATAGAATTATAACAAAATAATTACCTTAATGAAGGTATGCTAGTCATGAGTTATTACCTCACCAAATTCACCTTTCTTCATTAAGATATTATTTATGTTTGAAGAAAATATTGTGTGAAATTTAGTTTTCCTAATGACCTCTTTTACAACATTTATTTTTTTCTTTGTATGTAACCATGGAAAAATATCTCGATGTACATCATTATTTGAATGAATCACATTTTGCATTGCATGATTGAGATCTTGAATTTCACTACAATTTTTGACAATTTTTTGTTTGTCACTTAATATTCCATCTAATATTCTCTATAATGATTTTGTTACATTCTTTCGGATATGTATTGTATCAAACAAATGAGCTATTTGTAGGTGCCCATAGTAGGGAAACCTACTAAATTGTATAGGGTATGTTTTGATTCCTTGTGGAAGCCCATTAATGCCTTGAAAATATTTATGAAAAATAAATGAGATTACAACAACAATTGTTAGATACAATAAACAAAATTCAATACAAATTAAAATTGTAAAACATTAATATATATGATACATACACTAATTGCTTACCTTGATGATTTATATTTTATTCCAACTTCCATAGGTGAGGAGTCATTCTTCGTGGTTTTATTACAGACTCTTCTTTCAATATGAAAAGATATTTTTCAATAGTTTGATACCTTGCATGATGAGATTTCATCCTAGGACCACATACTAGACATGAAAATTTACCCTTTTCTTTTAAGGCCTACAACATGTGGATTAATGTAAATATCAATTATATACCAAGGAATTATTTGGAAAACATGCATGATATTTTCATAAAATTATATACTATTAATGTGTATTAGTACATTAAATACCACAAAAATGTGTTAGCCTTGGTGCATCATGAATTGCCCATGTAAGTATTCCGTGGAATTGTAATTGATTTTTCCCTATTAGTGTAGAGATGTCGTACATAGTGATGTGGGCCCATAACTTTAGTAGCTTTTCGATAGGATTATCAATATATACATTCATATATTTAACTTGGTACTTACCTAATTGATTGAAAATACACATAATTACTTCTCTCTCTCTCTCTCTATGTGTGTGTGTGTGTGTATTCCAAGAAAGAAAAAACTTTATATTCAAGAGATTGAATATATAAATCCTGACCTAGCTACAAGGCTTATCCATAATCCATAAGTACTATTAAATTTTATTTTTTTTATCTCTATCTTTCAATTAATTCTTTCCTTTCCTCCTTCCATGTCGCTATCATCTATCCTATCCACACACACAAAAAAAAACAGGGAGCTTATAAAAAATAAAAAATTTAGTCCAAAAATATGGATGGAAACTAGAAA
Source organism: Picea engelmannii (assembly GCA_009831015.1). NCBI lineage: Eukaryota > Viridiplantae > Streptophyta > Pinopsida > Pinales > Pinaceae > Picea > Picea engelmannii. The sequence continues at coordinate 106,735 of ML776745.1, read as the reverse complement.
AACAATCTACAACAAGAAAGATTTGGCATCACAGAGCTTCCTTGCAAAGAATCTTAAGAAATAAAGGCTCCGACATCCATCGTGAAAGCATATTTAGAAATCATGTTTGCAACCAAATTGAAATTTTTGTAGATGTGAGAGCACGAGAACCACTCTATCCCACCAAGATACTCCCAGATATAAGACATAATTGGATGAAGATGCCCCACTTAAAGATTTGATCTTGTATTTACCCAGTCCACCACCACTTTAGAGTCCCCATGAATTTTAATTTTCCTTAAGTTAAGAAAATCATCCATGTTGAGAAAATCCCACAATCTAGAAAGTTCCACTTTCATATTTGAACCCCACCCTAGGGAATAATTGATCTTGAAAAAATTATCCTATGAAATATGAAAAAACACTCTGACCCAACAATGTAGGGGGTTTCCCTATCTTGCACCATCAAGAAAACCCCATGGACTTCATATAATAGCCCTGCAACAAAAACTAGATTATTTTTTTATATTTTCATCTCCTTCCTGAATTCCTTAGCTAACTTCAAGATCATACTAAGCACTATCTATGGAGGAATAAATTTCCCTTGAAATATGCTAAGGTTCCTCTCCCACCAAATAAAATATGCTAGAAAATAAGGCACTGATTTGAACTCTCTTACCGATTGATTTTCCATCCATACAAAGAAAAACATCCCCAAACAAGAAGAAGCATGGTCCATCGTTACGTTAAAAAGAAATAAAATATAGGACCAAACCTTTTGGGAATATGGGCACAACACAAAGAGATGAGAAAAAAAATCCTCTTCCAAGAAGTACAACATGCATATGTTGTTCCCTATCCATCCTTGATGGAGCCCATTATCCCTCATTAAAATCTTGATTTTGAGAGATAGCCAAAAAATAATTTTCATTTTCAAAGGTGTATGTAAATCCTAGACTTCAGACCACCACCACTTTATTTATCCTAAGGAAACATCTTTAGTGATAGTGATATATCCCAATTTTATCATTTAGTTCCCTGTATGAACATTTTTCGACCAACACATAATATCTTCCTCCTCTTGATAAAGGTGAATAAAATTTTATTTGATATTTTATGTTAACATGATCCATTCGAACTTTTTTTCCTCTAAGAACCCCAAGTATTAACCCTTAGAACAATCATTTATCCCTGCAATATCATACCCAAGGAGTCTCACATCCCACAAATAAAAATTTCATTACTATGAAGCATTATCTGTAACTTAGTCGAGATCTTTAAAACATTCCTTGATCCTTCCCAAGGATCCTCTCCTAACCTCAACATTTTTCCATTAGCCAATATCTATACATTCCAATCCTTTATCAAAGGAAAAGTGTCCACCAAAGTTTTACATATGACAAAACAATTTGACTTCATTTTCCTTGGAGCACAAAACCATTCTTTGAAATATTTTTCAGCTAGATACTTAGAGATCATGATTCTTCCCAAAAGCATATTATTGTGGATCAAATGCTAAAGGATTTTAGGCACTAGGGCCTTATTAAAGCAAAAAAAAAATCCCATTTCCCCCCATCTCCTTGGGAATTTCTAGAGAAGTCCACTTAACCAAAGGGATACCTTTAACCTCACTCTTCCCAAACCAAAGGAACTGAAAACAAATTTTCCTAATATTTGACAAAATACCTTTATATATATGAACAATGGATGCCCAATAAACCAAAATGCTATATATAACCAATTTTATTAGGACAAGGCATCCTCCTCTCAAGAGTTATTGGTTCACCCACATAGAATTCTCTCTTGAATAGTTTTCACCAGCCAGAGTCCAATCCTCATAACCATACAGATTGGGCTTCAAAACAAACCCTGAATACTTTAAACTATCATCAATTATTTTCTAGGATTATGGAAGAGTAATGTTCAAATGAAAAAGAGCCTCTTCACTGACAGAGAAAAAAAACGATATTGACCACCTTTAACACATCTAAAAAAATATTTTCCAACTACAACAATTTCCTCCTGGGAAGACACCATCACCCCATTTTGATCTTTAATTTCAAACATGTTATTTATATTTTTTTGTAAGTTAGAAAACTTATGGAAAAACTTGGTATTATTGTCTCCTTCTTTGAGCCATGTTGCATGAATATTTAGTCTCCATTTGGCTTCTTCCAAAGACAACAAATACCGCTTTTTTCTTTAAAATACTAGACAACTCTCCCTCCTCTATATCAAAGAGGGGACCTACTGGTTTAATCACCAATAGAAACTAAATCATACCTTTGATTTCCCGAAGGGACTCCCCCACTTTATTGTGAAAGTCTCGAGTCCATGCATGAGAAACTTTATTTATTTTAGAAATATTTGCCACAAACTGGTGCATGTAGGAATTAACCTCCTCTTCACTTAGGTGATACCACGAATATTCCACCAACTCCTTAAAATTTTCTTCCCTCAGCCATGAGTGATTAAAATTGAAGTGGATAAAAGGATCATTACCTCACTTCTCAATTTTCAATAAAACAGGAAGGTGATCTGAGGATATGTCCCCCAAGATCCACAAATTGAAAACCCAAGTCCTCTCTTAGAGGAATTTTGATAAAATAAACCTATCAAGCCTATTTTCAACCAAATTGAAACACCCTCTTCCATTTGAACTACCAACATGTTTTTTCGATCCAATGAACAAAAAACCCTTCTTGAGCATCCCTCCTAGGGTTGGATCCCCAAACCTATTTTATTTTGTTTGTAAAATTTAAATCACCCCTAAGGATGACATTTGAGAAAGATAGGATTCTATAATTGCTCAAATTCTCCCAGAACGGAACCCTATCATCATAGGGTCCATAAAAATTCACCAACCTGAACTCCGCATTTAGCTAACTATCCTCCAACTCAACCAAGATCCTTGATGGAATGAGTTGTTGGACAACTGAGAGGGGGCGGTGAATCATTTGTTACCGTGCTTAAACAATTATGGTTCTTTTAAACTCTTTGTAGAGATACTGAATGATTATCACAATTATGCAGGGAAATAAACAATGGCACTTTCAACATCATTCACATATATGAGAAACACAAAGACAGATAATTCCCGAGGAAACCCATGCAGGGAAAAAACCTCTTTTTCTTTATATGATAAGTAATAATTACATTCTTTACAGTATCATACATATGAGAACCAACTCATAATGAGGCTACACCCTTAGTTTTGCAAGCTACAACTTGATGAGAGCACCAAATCTCTGTTTTCTCTAGCACCCACTAGAAGGAAGCACCAACTCCTTGGTTTCTCTAGCACCAACTAGAAGGAAGCACCAACTCCCTGGTTTTTCTAGCACCAACTAGAAGGAAGCACCAACTCCCTAGTTTCTCTAGCACCAACTAGAAGGAAGCACCAACTCCCTGTGTTCAAGCACCCACTTGAACCTTTGAGGACACCAGTCCTCCCTAGCTCCTACCAACCACCCTGAAATATAAATTCTTTGTTACTCAAACTTATTACAGTGATATAATGTTCAACAATGGCTTACCAGACTCATCACTATTCTGCTGCATTTCCTTACTCTATCTGCCTCATTGCCTTCCTGCACACATCACTTGCACTATCTGTTCTTCTTCCTTTTATGCTCTGTGCGCCATACCCATTCACTGCACAGATCCTCTTCTGTTCAATTCAGTTGCTGCACTCTCCTCCTTATTCACACATGAATCACCTTCACCAACAACTACCGCAACAAACTCCAACAACAACAACAACCCCATCTCTTCTCTGTACCATGTATTTATAGCTTCTATGCACCTTGTGCATGCAATGTTCACAATGCCTTTGCATGCTGACTCTGCGATGTTGTCCTCCACCTCTCGAGTGCTCTATCTGATCATCATCGAGACTCTTCAGCTTCTCTGGTGGTTCGCCCTGCATGTCCAACATCACTGTATGTTATACTGAGATTCCTTAGCCTCTTTGGCAGTTTGAGACTCTTCGTCTTCTCTGTGACAGTCGAACTCACTTTCTCTGTTTCAGTTACAGGCCTCAATGCCCATCCAGCTGTTAATCCCCTTCACGAACATCTTCATCCCTCTTGATGATTCTCATAGGCTCTTCACCTTCTCTGTCAATCATCCCCAAGTGTCTTTGAGTCCTCTGGCTGAAACCATCAGTGGTTTCTGGTAGTTATACTATGTCATGCTATAGTTTCCCTCTGATCTTGTTCAAATTCATCTGCACCGTTGGATATGCAGCGAGCAAATCTAGACGGCCCAACTCTATGCTCCCAGATTTACGGTCGGGATTGGATTTCGGAGCCCCCTTGCCATTCTACCTTTAAGCAGAGGGGGGGGGGGGTTCGGAATTGGGTGCGCATCTCTCGAGCGTCCAAGATTAGAGTTCCCAGATCAAAGGCGCTCAAGGGATTCCGGACCCTCCTTGCCTTTTTGCCTTTAATACGGGGGGGGAGGGTCCAGAATGATGGGGTATTGACGAAGGACCCCACTCCTGACGTGTAACCTTTTGTATCATTCTCCACCTGACCGTATGACAAGGCTCGTTCCCTTTAGCCCCTCCTCATCCTCCGACATCTGTCCATCTCCCAAGTGGTGTAAATCTGCTGACATCACATGTGGATTGACACGTGTTGAATATTGCCACGTGTCACTCTGATTCGTGACTTACATGTGCTTGGCATGTTGATTCAGTCTGACACTTGTCATTACCTGGTTATGCCACGTGTTCCTAGCTGACGTGGTTTGCTGACGTGAGTCGGATCAACGGTTCAGATGTGATCTTGATTTGACAGCTTAGATTACATTGGGATTTTGCATATCGAGAAATCGAGATTTCTGTTGCATTGTTTCTTTGACATTTCCAACACACGATCCTCGAAACTCCGACAGGGAGTCGGATCAACGGTCCAGATCACCCCCTGAGATGGACGGTCCTCTTGCTTCTGGGATTTGTGAGCCCTCTGCTCCTTGCACTTTTAAAGATCGTGCAGGTTTTCCTCGATCCAATGGTGGTCGGACCCTGCACTCAGATCTGACGCCTCTAACTTCAATTAGCCCTCCAGCTAAGCTCATGGTCCATGTGACTTCCCCCTATATGACCGCAGCCAAACCTCCTCATCGGGGTTTCAGACTTTCCAATGTCAAAACATGTATGTCCTCAGGATTCGCGATCCCTCAAATCCCGATGCGCTCTTTACGCACTAGCTCTCCTGGCTAGGCTCCTGGCCCATATGACCGTTATCCCCGTGACCGCAGTCTTACCACTCATCGGGGTTTTGAGCTTTTCAATGCCACAATGCATTGTCTCACGGGATTCCCGATATGTGAAACCTCGATGAGTCAACCCTCCTTTTGGGATTTCACCTTGGATTTTCCCGATGGTAAACCTCGTGCAACTTTTGTCCGATCTGACAGCTGATGCGATTTCTGAATGAGATCCAACGTCTTTTGATCTCTCCCTTCTGTAGGCTTCTCCTAAGCTCCTCCTGGACATAGAAACCAATGGTCCAGATCTTCTTCTTCAGTCGAATTGACGGCGGCTGTGCTCCCTCCTGAGCTTTGCACACTTTCCTCCCAACCTTGGGAGAATTACAAGTTCTCAAAGGCCTCGACCTTTGTCTTCCTTCTCCTCTACGAACTCTTGTATCTTGAGCTTTGTTGCATGCGTTCTCCTCGACGTTGTTCCTCCTGAGCTTTCACTTCTGAATCCCCAAGGGATTCTTGGACTTCTGTGCCTCTGCAGAGTCTTCTCATGCACACTCAGTGCTGTCTCTCCTGAGCTTCTCACATGCTCAGACCCCTAAGGGATTTTATCCTTCTTCCTTTCTCCTGTAGATGGAGAAATATGGATGCCCTTAATTTTATCCTTCTACCTGTTAAACGCACTGTATTTGACTCTGCGCTAATTCCTCTTAAGCTTACGTTGTTCCTGTTTTTCCATCAATGCACACTCTGATCCTGCCATCTTCACTGTTGTAATTTCCATCAATGACAAGCATACGCTACCTGTTAAACATTTGCCAACAATCTCCCCCTTTGGCATTGATGGCAACTAAGGCACCCAAATTATTTTCTCCCCCTTTGACATCAATGTCAAAGAAGAGACATGCTCCCCTTGAGCTATTGCAGTAATTTTAGGAGGCATTAAATATTCAAACAATGCAAAACTCCCCCTAACAAGATGGACTTTTTAGGTGTGAAACAAAATGACACCTAGCTTCTGTCTGAGATATTCAAACGGTGTCTTGGCTAGGGGCTTAGTAAAGATGTCTGCAATTTGTTCTGTAGTGGGAATGTAATGGACCTGGACAATCTGATTGGTGACCTACTCTCTCAGAAAATGATATTTTATGGGAATATGTTTTGTCTTGGAGTGGAGGACAGGATTTTTAGA